>JAAMPD010001606.1:0-22322 GCA_025266255.1 Trissolcus basalis | reverse complement strand
ATACTAATTTTGAACTTTTTATACAGGATTTTGGTCATTTTTAATCTCAAATTTTTCGCAACATGACGGATTCTTTCAGAAAAAGTATTTAATTGAACTGTTTGATTCACAGTGTAGGAATAAAAACTGACTTTGATATATTTTTACGAACACTGCTATTTTTGTTGAATGCTCTGTTCACAAATTGGTGAATTTTCAATATTTCTTTCACAAAAAGTTCAATAATTTTGACTGATAAAAGAATTTGTCCACGCTCTACTGTACAGTTTAAAAATTGTTTATAAAACTTTCTCCGCCGAGTATTAGTTACGTACTATGAAAACTTTGAGTCGTTTGTTCGAATATTGAATTCCTCTCTTATTTGTTTGAATTTTTTGTATTCATTCCAATGCTATAATAAGCATAGTTTTGTACAAATTCTACTATCAGACAATTCTAAAACTAAACAGATAAAAAAAGTAATTCACAATTTTTTCGCAGTATTTTAATTAATTTAATGAATTTCGCAGTTTTAAAATTCTAATACGTTCAAAATTTCTAAAATATATTCCATTTTATTATATTTTTATTTATTTATTTATATACACGAACATGAAAGGAATACACCCTTGAATATCATACAATCAATATCGAATTATATATATTCTATAAAAGAAAAACATAGTTGACTCAAGATAAAATGTGGTAATAACTAAAAAATGTTATAAGAATAATGAAAGAGAATCAATAATTGAGCAGGATTTGACTTAAATTACGTTGAGATAAATCGAATATATCATGCTGGAGATGTACTTATTATTATACTTATCGCCGCTTTTTATAAATTTTTTATATACCAACAAAATAAATTCTATTTTATATTTTATAAATTTATACAATGAAATTCATGAAAAAAATATTATTATTAAAAAAATAAAAAATATTATTATTGCTGGAATATATTTTATACACGAAAAAATATACTTTGTTTATATTTTCAAACTATATTTTCGTCCGTGCGGAATAATTTATCTTTGCTTTAGAAAATATTCGTAGAATATATCCTGAAATATATATTTGTCTGTGTGAGTTTGCATGATATAGCCAAATTAATATTTTAGCATGGACAATTTAAAAGAGTTTGTCTGTATTTGAAAAAGTTTGCAAATACCCTGTTAACGTAGGTTTGATTCGGTTGAAGAGTGAAGGTTAAACTCGAGCAAGCCAATATGAAACGAAATTTCAATTTCGTGTGAAAAGGCATATTGCCATCATCATCCGGCGAACGTCTTGATCCCACTTCGTCTTGGCGCGCGGACACTAACGAGCTTGTAACTCGAACTCGGTCGGCTACCCCCGGGGAAATTTATTCGCCGGTTGACAAATGTGCGCGGGTGTATGCAGTTTGCGGTTCAGCTGACTATACACGTCGAGTGTTTGTTTCGCTGCTGCGAGGTGTCAGAGGCAGACTTCAGCGTGCGCCGCACAACACTCAAACTATAATTACGCCATGAGTTTTGCTAAAATGTTACGTAATTTCCTGACATACCCTTAACTGTGTGATGCACGTGCGTCTGATCAAATTTGAATGTTAACGATATGTTAAATAATCTACTTGATACCAAAATTGTTTGCTCTGATTGATCCAAAATCAGTTCCCTCATCGAAAGCACGTGTTTATATAGATCGTATCTTGCAACGTTTTCGCTCGGTTCATCATGCACAAAGGTTAAATAGTGTATAGAAGCTAGTTAAAACTTTGTGTTTAGTATTTCAAGCATGTGTCCATGAAAATTATGTACTAAGTACAGGCTACTCGAGTGCCGCGCTTGTCGTTGTTCCGATAATTGAAAACTGAGAGAAAAGGTATTCGCGGAATCCACCGCGATGTTTAATTAAATAACAAATCGAGTTTCTCAGTTCAGCTATTAATTGGCAGTGCGCGCGTCCAATGGATTTCGTATGATAAATCAATCCACCTTGGTGATTCTGGACGATTTCAAAACATCGGAGCGAAAAAATTGGATCAGTGCAAAAAAGAAAATAGCGATATCTAAATAACTGAATTGGATCTAATAAAATTGTTATATGTAACATACGATACTTTCTACATTAGCAACATTCCATTTTTCATGAAAATATGATTCATTTGACCAAAAAAATGATGCCAGTGCAATAAAAGGTGAAATACTACATGTTTGTACACTTGAAATTTATCTGACATCATTTGTATACACTGATTCTTTATGGTACCACTCAAACTTAAACAACAATTAAACAATATTTAACATTAAACAAAATATACAAATATATACGTATATATCTATAGATATATAGATATATATATCTCTATAGAGGAAAGTCTCTAAAAAAATTACTGAACTGTTCAAAAACCAATATACAAAACCAAAATTCTACATGAGTGAGTTATTAAAAAGTTCAATAAAATCGTTGTTCAGTGAACACAAGGACATTAGTTAGATTATATAAAGTGATCTTACAATTTTTATCAATGTTTTGAATTTCAGTTTCGTGCACGAAAAAAAGGGTAAATTATCATTACTTAATCCCTTTTAAGAATTAAAAACTCTAGGTTACGTTAACATACGTCAAGCATCAAATGTTTAGAACTTAAAGTTTGACTCAATTTGAAGCTGTCTTACAATTTTGACCTATACTTTTAACATAGTGAACCATCAATTCTGTGGCTGTGAGGAATTACAAGTTAAGTGGTATAGGATTTACATATACAATTAACTGGTTTTTCCTCACAGCCACAGAATTAGTCTTAAAATAAAACACCTATTTTTGCAGTGTTAATATTGAAATCAAATTATGATACATAATTTTTCATATTTTCGACACTTGAATGTATTTACGGAATAAAAATAAGAAATTTAAAGGAATCAACCGTTAAAATTTATGTTATGATAACTTTACGAAACTTAAAGTTTTCAATTCTCAAAAGCGATTAAGTAATAATAATTTACTTTTTCGTGTGTCAGATGGAATATGTCAATTATCAAAACTGCACAAAATATCGAAGAAATAAGTCAAACCCTAAATTTTCTTCATTGTCATTAGAAATAAAAAAAAAAATGAGTTTCTACATCTGGCATCATATGTGCTTTTGGATGAAAGAGGTTAATATGTTTTTCAGTTGAAGAACAAAAATTGATTCGGTGTCAAAATAACATTTGGTTGCTTAGTGACAATTTGGAATTTTGGAATACAACAAAATTGATTACCGTCGACTGAAAATCTAAATGCACACGCTTCTGTAATTTTGATGCACTCGTGAATGAGCGTAAATCGGATGAAGCATTTTGCTCGAAATTAGCACGAAAATTGGAAATACACGCGGATTGCGAGATATGTATAGTGGGCACCAAGTAATTGGTTTGCAAAATTTTGCATTCGGGCGTATTGGTTAGGTGCAAGTGCAATCGATGAGGAGCCCCGTGATTTCCTATTGAAAGGCTCAGCCGTATTTGGCGAACGACAGATCAAAGGGGGAGGCATTGACAGTTTGTGAAAGCATCAGAGACGCGCGCGCAAAAAGGGAGCCTAAAATCTCGATCACCTGCAGTGATTCGTTAATTAAAATCATTGCCGTGTGTCGCCGCGCGTCCGTTCGGCCACTTTCGCGTTTCACTCAATCTAACGAGAAAACTTTTCAAATTACATTCGCTGTCGCGCAATCTGCATTGTGCTATCCGCGCGCGTTGCTTACTAAAAACTTTTGTTGATAATTCAGTATGCTACTACAATCGCGCTCTCCTTTGTCCACGTCATTATTTTCAACTACTAATTTAACTACTTTCCAATGTTCCTTCACAATCTTACTACAATCAATTTTTTACTGCCATGAGTCTTGTTTTCACTTTTTCATTCTGAATATTTATTATTTCATTTGTAAAAAATTTTAGCATTTATAGCTAAATTATTATTAGCATCTTAGCTGATTAAAAAGTTGAAATTTTTAAATTAAGTGGTACATTTCTAAAAAAATGCACGTGTACCTAAGACCCTTAAGAACACGATAAAAGTTGTGCGCCATCTTTTCTCAGAGTGTGACACCTCTAAAAAAATATTTTTTAATTTTTAAGCATTTTTTATATCGATTAGAATTAAGTAATTGTAAAAATATCTGCGTCGTCTTTTTGTGCTGTATTTTACCCGTCAAATATTTAGATACTAATGCAAAGAGCCAAACAATTGAGGCGCCAGAATTTAACATTTTTATATTTGAATTTTGAATTGGCGGTGAATATTTTGGCGCCCAAAATGTTGTGCGCCAATTTTTACTTCTCCCTTACGGAGGAAAATATAAACAGTAAAATATATTTCAATTTATATATGCCGTATTGCCGCTTTTTGTAAATATATATATATATTCAATTTTAATTATAATTCTTAATAATATAAAATAAAATGTATATTGTTTTATATTTATAATATATTTTCTTCCCTGAGCACTCTTCAAAATAGTATATATTCGCCATCTGTCAAAAAAAAAAAAAAAAAAAAACGATTTTTTATCAATGTATCGGGATGTCACTAGATTATATCAAAGAAATATTATATAACTTCTGAAAACCGGTACCCAAGTTTGATCCCGACCTCGGCAAAATCATAACATTCTTGACTAGATCTAAGATTATTATTTAGAACTGGTTGGTTCATGTTCTTAATGAACACGCTCAACTGACTGACTATATACTAGAGAAAATTTATGTGCTGAAGCATTCAAGCTCCGACTCCGACCACCAAAGCCCCTCCAGATTTCCCAACCCACACAAACCGATAGCATTCACCTCTATCATTTGTAAACACTTTTTTCTGTTACATGCACACACATTTTCCTCCAACTGTTCTTTGTGACGTTTCGATGTCGGAGAACCAAACTGCGTTTTGGTTGCTCACTTTACATCGACAGTTTCTTTATATGACCTACGGTACTATCAAACTCCGTATAGTTTTCGCAGTCCGTTCGGCGTGGCGTTGCACTGCGGAAATTGGATTTTTATGTTTTGTAAAAGCAAGCCAATTACGCATTCTAGTTGATGGGGAAGTAAGTCGCGTCAAGTATCCAGTGATAAAAAAAAAGGTCCGAGACTAAATTGAAATGCAACAAAACAAAATGTACACTCTCACCCAAAGAAATCAGTTGAACCGTTTTTGTGAACTTTAATTAACTTGAATTCCCATTAGACCTAGATTCCGCAGCCGCGATCGAGTTTGCGAAATCAAAATTCTTAATTGAACCGTCAATATACATATCTCGGACCGATGAGTGAATGAATTGAAAGCGGTTGCACAACCGGCTAAGCGAATTAAACAGTTATGCAATAAAAGAGAGGAGCGGATTGAATCCATAAACAATAACCATTTATGTTGCATGATTGATTATTTATCGGATATTTTTTTAGCGGTAACCTATAAATGTCAAACGGATCGTGTATGCCACGCGAGTCGCACGTGCTTGTCATTTGGCCTAAAAAAATTACGAATATTCAGACCAATTACGAAAATATTTGCTCCGAATTAAACTGTTCATTCAACTTTTTATAGCGAATTCCTCTGTGACTGTTTAGTATCTGTTCAATTACAAACAAGTTTCAATGTGGTGTAAATAATTACAGATGGGATGAAAATAATTTGAAACATTGAACCATTCTGTTGATAAAAATTAAATACCAGGAAAACTATATTCAGTCAGAATTAATGAAGATAATTAAATGAAAATTATGAAACTGTAAGTTCAGTAAGTTTATTGTTTATTTATTTTGAACAATTTTTCCTCTGGTAATATACCAGTTTGGCTGATATTCAGTCTGAATATATAAAGTTTTTTATGAGAAAAAAAATCAATATAAATGAGAAAGAAATAGAAAGTGAAATAAAAATTAATTAATTAATTAATTTCAAACTAATGTAAAAATACATGTATATATCATTTTGTCCAATTTTTTCTAAATTAAATATTTTACCTTAAAAATAGTCAAATTTTTCAAGTCTCAGATATATTTCATAAAAACTAAATACAGGAGTCTTACAATCAACAAATAAATAAATAAATACAAGATGATGGGAGATAATGAATAAAAAATACTACACTCAGAGAATAATTTATTTGAACCGAATAAATTTAATTTCATTTGAATAAAATTGAAAATTGTTTCAACTGAATTTTTGTCTGAGTGTAGGCATTTCATTTGCTAACTATGTACAAATATAAGAACATACTGAGAATCATAATTAAACTGAAGAAATTAAACGGAGTATGTACATTTCTACACTCAGAGTAAAATTTATGTAAACCAATCAAATTCTAGTTGAATTGAATAAACTTTATATTAAAATTTTAAATAAAGTTTATTTAATTTAAATAAAATTTAATTGATTCAACTAAATTTTCCTCTGAGTGTAGTACATCTATAGAAACACGCAGATGAGCAAGCTGGAAGCAAATTTGGTAGTTTAAAATACATGTGGAAAATGTAAAAATATGTATCCTTGACACACATGATCCGAAAGTATTTCGAAACAGCGCAAGGAGTCGTTTAGGATTCTGTTCGAGGAGTTGCTTGCTATCGTACTTATTATTTATGATAATTTATATACGCGCGGATCTCTCTCTCGCAGTGAATAGAATACGCTGTCAGCGAGCGAGATTGCCTCGGGGCGTCGTACGCGAACAAGTAAAAATTATTGTGCCTGAACTAACAAAAGAGAGAGAAAGAGAGAATAAGGGAGGAAGAAATCGCCGGCGACATTTGCCGTACATTTTCCTTAAAGCCGAAACAGATCCGGGCGAAATAGCTCGTCTCTTACGGAGGGATATATACGCGCGGGGAGGTTTTTTTATCTGATATGCGCTGCGCTGTGCGACTTAAATCAAACTCAGTGGGAAAATAAGTTTCGCCAGTCTGACTCAATTGAATCGAAGCTTCTAACGAAAAGGGAGCCATTGAGATGCGCCGGCAAAGAGAGGAGAGACGAACTAATTTGAACAATCGGAAAGCCAGTAGACAAAGCCAAAACGATAATTCAAAGGATATGTATCAAGTCAAAGCGTATTTCACTGTCAGTTATCTGCTGAATAATACATCAAAAGTATCGAAATCTTTTGTCAGTGAGCGTATGATAAACGGCCCGGCGAGGAGATAAAACTTGAAATTTGTCGTGAGGCGGGATTAAAATTTTGGCTGAGACGCGCGATGTTTGCGCGCGGATTATTAATCCCGGATTCGATATCGCCGGGGATAAGTTCGACGGGCGAAAAATAATAGTTCGTTAGACCCTCCGGAAAAAGAGCTTACGCCCGGCGTTTCATCGGAATAATTACTTTTTTTTTTCTTTAAAGCACTCAGTGGCCCCTGCTTCAATTCAGATACGAGAAATCGATGAATGTAATTCATTAAACCTTCGTGAGCGCGGCATCAATTGCGTCAGAAGTGACATGTAATCAAACCAACGACCGAATAACACGCAATTTTGCTCTTTTATCGCCAAGACACAACGGTCTTCAGAATTTTCATCTATCACCGATTTAAAAACTACGTTAATACCCGCGCAAAATAAATTGTTTACTAATTTGATCAAGATTGGAATTTATTCAATAACATCACCCATAGGGACAAAAATATATGAAATATACTTCCAACTTATATTTTTCATACAAAAAAATTTTTTTTTTTCAATAACATTTGTTTATTTAATATTTTATTTACATAATTTATTGCCACTTCATAAACAATTTATAAATTACTTAATCCAAACTAATAAAAATATATTTTAAAATAGTCCACACGGACAAAAATATATTTTAGAATATATTTCTACATTCAAAATATATCCGAATATATTCTACATATAAGTGATTTGTAAATTATTTATAATGCGGCAATAAGTTATATAAATGAAATATCAATTTTATGGAAGAAATATATCATATATTTATATGAAAAATATCAAACTCGGATATATTCTAAACTATATTCAATTTGTTGATCTATAATTGTGTATGAGTTATGTAAAATTAAAAATATTAATTATTTATAAATTTCATATTTTCAAAAAAAAATCATATGAATATTTATATATTTCAAAAATATAAATTTTATAAATATATTTTTTATGTATTCAAAATATATTAAACTATATTTTAAGTTTTTATCATATTAAATATGATTAAAATATATTTCCAAAAATATTTCCGTCCGTTTGAGCATATTAGAGGCGATATGAAAAGTTAGTTCACAAAAAGAATCGTGGTCTGGAGATGATATAACAATATTTTTTATTAAACAAAATCTGACAGGATATTTTTGAATATTTCGAAATTATCCTGATATATTTTGTTAAATAAAAACAATTGTAATATTATTCTCTGACTATACGATTCATTTTTGTAACTAAACATAAGTTTTCATATCGCGTGAACTTGCACGATGGACAAATCCAAAATAAAAAAGAAAATCGATTGAAAAAAAAATCAATTATGTATGTTATCGACTTTATTTTAATTGAACTGTCGAGTAAATAATGCATGAAAATGAACTGTTTCTAAAAAAAATTATAGACATATTATACGTTTCCTCTGTGTAAACCCATATAAATCAGTTTTGTAAACTCATAATTTTGTCGACTCACAGCATATATTTTGTTGAGAGTTATAAAATCCGTATACGTTCATTTCGAAAACGTCTGAACCGAAAACAAAAAAAATTGAAAATTGCGCAAATTGTTTCTTCATTGAAGACAAAAAAGTGTTTCATCTCTTGACTCGTCGGAACAGTACTTACAGGCTTAACTGTAGTTCACGCAATTTGTCATGGATTATAGCTTGTGTGAAACTGATGGGCTTGGTTGAAATTAAAATGTGTCTTCCGCGGAGTCGCGCAACGGTACAACTAATCAGGACGTCGTAAAAAAAGATGTAAAATTGCCGCGGCCTCTGTTGGTCCCGGTGGCGCATCAAAAACACAAGAAAAAGCAAGAGAGAAAGATAGAGATAGAAATAACAAGTGTTTATATTTAAGTAACGCGCCTTCTGCCGTTGTGCCATCTTCTTAACTGAGTTTGCATAATTGATACGTTTATAACATCTAAGCAGCCGGTCTGACAATTCTTGGCTCATGTTTTTCAAAAGAGCATTGGCGGAAAAACGCGAATCTCTCTTCCGACGACGGATGAAGGGCTGCAGAGCATCAGTTGAAGCATTAAAAGATAAACAGCGAAACAAGCGTCCAAACTGTATTACTCGGCTCGAGATCTCGGCAGCTTTCTCGTTTCGATACCTGAGCGCGCCCTCGTAGTGCTCGTAAATCTGCTCGTACACTGAACAGAAATATATACGTGTCCCCGTTGTATGGGTGTACGTGCGTCGATATTAGCGCCGATGCTAGACAGGATAACGCCATAAATAGCATCCTCGTGTCACCTATATACACCGGCAACATCGCCTCCCCGTTTGTTAGAACACATGATTTTGGTGCACGACGTGTGCGCGCCACCATGACCCGACCAGATTTAAACTCCCGCTTACGTTTCGACTTTTAGAGCTCCCCCTGCAACCTCCATTCTATCTCGCTACAATTTAATGTCCTTGCTCTTACGTTCTAACGTTTCCACTGCACCTATTAAACTTAACCGTATAATACTTAAATCCAATGGAATCAAAATAAATTCCATGAAAACCAATCGTTCAAACTTTACAGTCATCCTAAATGACAATAAGAATTTACAAATTGTAAATGCAAATTTTCATTCAAACAACCCACATGGACAAAAATATATTAATGATTGGTTTAAAAGTTATTTATAAAGCGGCAATAAATTAGATGAATGAAATATAAAATGAATATAAAAATATAATATTTTATTTATATAAAAAAATATCAAATTGAAATATATGTACACGTGTTGAAATATATTTCACATATATTTTTTATAACTATGGTTAATATATTTGAAATATGTAAATTTTTGTATTTTTAATCTAGAAAATTTATAAATAATTGATATTTTTATTTGTAACTCATATATACTTACGAATCAACAAATTGGAGTATAGTGTAAAGTATATTTCTTTTTTTATATAATTAATATGTATTTCAACATTGTCTTTACACGTACAAAGATGAAAACGAAAATATAAGAAAAATATATATTTGGTTTAAATTATATTTGCCATTGCGTTTTTAAAAATATAAAATTAAAATTTATTTACAAATATATTTTCGTCCCAGTTTTTTTTAATTTTGAAATCAAAAAGAAGAAAAAAACAAGAACAAAAAAGTAGTAAACAACATATTTCGAATAATCTTGGACACATATTTTTCACTGTTTCATAATGTTTATGGTTCAGGGGGAGGAAGCGAGGAAAATACTGAATTCAAATTGTTGCAGTTATGATACAATTAATATCCACAGTTATTTTCGCTTTTTATAGACTTATAAAATGATACTTCATACAAATTTTAATTAAAATACAAAAATAATGACGATCATATAATTCTTTAAATTTTATGTAACGAAAAAAAGAAAGAAAACTGTTGATAATTTGTTTTGTCAATGTGAATTTATGCCCGATGCGGCGACAATCCAATCACTGTAATTTGTTTCGAACAAAAACAAAAAAAAATATTCGAGTAATTTATCCGCGGCTATGAAACCTTCAACGACATAATTGTTAGCGCAAAGCAATAACTCTCATCATAAACCGATCTTGCCAATTGGAAAAGCAATTAAAAAGTTTATTCACTTAATTAGTCCGTCACGTAAAGGAAAATTTTATAACGACAGCAAAAGTTGTGTCAGAAATATCTTTCAATTTTCTATATTCATAAAAATCGTAGTCGTCATCTTGAATGAAAAAAAAAAACAAACAAACAAAAAACGTAATCTACAAATTGTGCGCGCAGGTATTCCGTTATACACAACATTGTCCTTATTAATGCATTTTAACCGGCCCTTTAGAGCTCAAAAAAAGTTTAAATCTTGCCCGGCGAAAAATGATAATGTTAATTTGCTCGAATCCGCGCGCAAAGCATTCAAATGTTAATTGAATGCCCCTCGCTTCGTTTAATCTGCTCGTTTGCAACTGCACTTAGTGCCAAAGACGCTGCTAACACTCCGATTTATATAATAATAATCCATCGGGAGAAAAAAAAAGTACATTTTTTTCGTGAATATAAAAGCCATGAGGTTCGGCAATTAAAAGCTTACCGTGGAGCGCCTTCAAGTACGCCTTCCCAGCATTGATCAGTTGCCTGGCACCGGGATTGAACTTGTCCAGGATATTCTGAAAGCAGAGAGTACAGTGTTACTTTAGCGGGTTTTGAATGAAAAAAAAGTGCATAACGTTCAGCGCATAGTTAAGTCTTGTTTATAATGCATTTCTTTTTGTTTTATTACAGTTATGCTGGTGCGCTCGCGACTTGCATTACAACCGATTCCAGTGCAGATCGTAATCACAAACACCAGTCCTTGGCTGGACTTGACTAACGGCAGCGTTCCAATCGCATTCAGACGCTTAGATTAATTAGATACTGCTGAGGGCTAAATTCCAAAGAACCAATACCAAATGTCTCACAACTTAATGCATTGACGGCCATATGTTACGCGTACGAAACCATACTTTTAAGGTAACTCATGCTATTAGAAGGAATCAACATTTTTTTTCGACTGAGATTCATCGATTGGTAATTGAGATAACGGTGCAATCAGAAATTTCAAATTTATTTTGATTTTATATATTTTTATTTCTCTCTGACTAACAAGCTGTTCATTAAGGATTTTTATTTTGGATTTATTTATTTGATTAGATGTATAATCTCACGCGAACAAAAAATATAATTAAAATTATATTTTACATATATTCTACATATAAGTCATTTATAAAATTTATAAAGCGGCAGCAAATTATATAAATAAAGTATAAAATAAATATCAATTTTATTGACCAAATATATTTTCTATATTCAAAATATATCCCAATATATATTCTATCTATATAGTCAATATTCATTTACGAAGTGGCAATAAATTATAGGAATAAAATATAAAATAAATATAAATGTTATCAAAAAAAATATTATATAAATATTCATGAAAGATATATAATTAAAATATATTTTTGTCCCTGTGAGTATCCCTCACAATCAAAAATATATTCTAAAATAATATATATATACTCATTCTATATAAATTATATATATATGTATAGTATTATGTTTATATCTTTTTATAAATATTATTATAATATTTTAAAAAATCTAAAATAACATATATTTTATGAAAAATATTTGTATCTAATAAATATATTCTTTTTATGTGAAAAATATAAAAGTAAATTATATTTACACGTACATTTTTATCCCTGTGGGATCTTTGTACGATACTGATAATTTTGTTGTTGAATAGGTTACAAATCTGTTAACAGGAATGTTCTCACTAAAAAATGGTGCAATTGAATATCACAGGGTAATATTATTTATGTGCTAATTATATCCAAAGAATTGCACAATGTTTAATTTATGAGAGTTGCACTGTAACTGCGATCATTTTGCTGTGAATTTATTATACATTGTAATGAAATTAATAATATAAACTCTAAAAGAAATTGTACGTTTGCGAACAACGGAAGAATATGGCGCGGACAGAAATCAACGAGGTGAGTATATGTGAAACTAAATGAAAATTTGTGTGCAATTTTGTAAATGGTATAGACAATGAAAAAGGGTAATATTGATTTTTTGTTAGGTAAATTGCTCTCAACAACAGGATGATGCTCTGGTACTCCAAGCATGAACGAGAATTTTGCCCAAACTACTTTTGGCTAAATCCGCTCAAATATCTCGCAATTGTTCGATTAACTTTTGTCTTAAAATTTAAATCTTGTAAGTTTTACGATCAATTAAGCACGCGATGGAAACAAGTACAAATCCTGCTAGTTTGCAAAGATGCATTAATATGTAAATTTTTTTACAAACCAAATTATTATACTTATGACAAAAATAATAAAATTATGAATAATGTGCAAATTTTTGAAAACAGAAAATACAATCATTCGCCCTTTCAAGGAATTTGTATACTCCTTTTTATTTCATTCGTGTTCCGCTTTTGAACGCTGAATTGTTTTACAGAGCATAATTTGATTACAAAACAACTTTCCGCATAATAATTACTTTCCCCTGACCAAACTGATGCGTACTGCACTCAAGCCACAGTTACGACATTCTTCAGAGCGTGTTTTCAATCTCCGATATTCCAAGATTAATATTTTTCCGACGATTTTTGTTAACCGTTATGAAGCGTGATTAAAATCTTTGAATTGCTTATGTTCGTTGTAAAATACCAACGCTCATAGCATGTGGAATTGATTTTTTCCGCATATTAAAATATTTTGTCATTGAAAAGAGGCAAAGAAAAAAAATGAAAAAAAAAAAACCATGGACATAAAAAAGAAATGATAAATGAGTTGGACGAATACGATAAAGATTAATGCTAATGCGTGAATGCTGAGAGTCAAATCGACCTCAGGATGAATTCACTTAACAATGTCAAAAGAAAACGCATCGCAAGTTTGTTCGTTAAATTGGCTTCGCCATTCGAGCAAGTTTGTAACGAAACTTGTAACGAGTTTTTCTTCAAATTACACTTTCAAGAGCCTTTCATACGATGTTGTCTCTACGGTCTTTGAAAAATATTGAAAGTTTCTCGTTCGAATGAAAATATACGAATGCCAAAGGTGCAGCCCGAAGAACAAAAGATGTCCATGGCAAAACAATACGCTTATAATCTAACCGTCCTTTCAAATGTTATTTTACATACCCAATAGCGCGCAATCTTTCTCAATACCAATCTTTTTATTTCTCATCCAAAAATTTGTTTTCATTTTACCGACTTATTTTATTGCGTTTAATAAAATAAGAAAGAAAACATAAGGTAAATCGCGATGTCAAGAACAAAAACCAATTTGGCATCCGATACTCGATTTCAGAGTTCACTATGCTTATACATATTACAGATGTAAGAAAACTCGTCCAAGACACGCGAGCAATTCCATACGAGTTGAGAGAGAGCTTCAACTTGAGAAGATATCGAGAGTTTGTAATGTAACGCAAGTGACAAACAAAGGCCTGGCAAACTATGTCTTTAGTGGTGTCAAAGGGACACCGTCAAAGGAAAAAGCGCCCAAAGTCATTCGATGTCTTCCACTTGACAAATTATTACGAAATTCCTGCCGCATTTCTGTTTAAACTTACGGAAAGAGTCACCTGTGCGATTTTCATCTGCGTTCATTTTGCATAATGCAATTTAGTTGAAATCGATATTTATTGGCTTACTGGATCCAATACTCAACCCTTATTACCACTTGACGTTCTTATTTTGAATCACAAACCAAAAGATTTTTCATGAAACAAACATCCAAACCGAGTTTGTTTCGAAAGGAATGTTTAGGACTGTGAATTTATTACTAATTGATATCATTTTTTTATCGTTTACAATGTTTGGAGTTTAGCTGCGTGCGAGGAGATTTTGATAAAAATACTCAATTTTATCCATATATATATAACCCATAGGGATGAAAATATATGTACAAATATATACAGAATTTTTCATATAAGTAAAGTATATTTTTTCGATAAAATTTATATTAATTTGATATTTAATTCCTACAACTTATTGCCGCTTTATGAATGATTTATATATTTTAAATATAAAAATATATGTAAAATATATTTCAAGATATATTTTCGTCAGTGTGAAAAGTTCTCTTAATTTGACAAATTCTATAAAAAAGGAAATATAGACTTGATTTCTCGAATGGTTTTGAAAATTTTTATCAATATTATTACTTTTTTTATATATTTTTCAAGAAAAATCATCATCTGTATGGTAAAAATTATATAACAAAGTAGTATTTTTCTTTCGTTTTTGTACTTTTATGACCACGTTACTGTATTTTTTTGTAAAATTTTCAAAATTTTTTGGACCTTTTCTATGTTTTTATTCTCCGTGCAATCTATTTGGAAATTTACTCCTAATTGGTAAGAAATGAATCAATAGACAGCAAAGATAAATAAGGGGGGGATTGAGTTAATGTGTAAGTGAAAGCCGAAAATGTAAGTTTCAAGTTGAGATTTGAGCAAAGTGACTTTAATTTACTCATCCGGCTATGTTCAATACCCAACCGCATCGATGTACATAGTTTGCTTTCATTGAGAAGGAACAGCCATGGCTAACGCTGACAAGTTCGACGCAGCCAGCTGCAGTTTGCTGTGACAAACCTCAACCCTGCGGCAACGCAAGGTATATCATCAAGGGAGCAGACCGCGATTCTAAGCCAGCGCATTCGCGAGTTTCCCAAGCTTATATCATCGATAAATATAATCTAACAAACTCGATTCAACCTGACCGAGGATAATCAAACGTCCTTGTCTTCACAGACGTTTTGAGTAATTGTGCCTGTCGTTCTCCAACAAATACCAACTGGGACTTGCTCGCGAATGAAAACGCAGTTCGAAGATCATCAGCTCGTCTGTAAAGTGGACAACGATGTTTCAAAAAAAATAAATAAATAAATAAATAAGGACCACTTGCAAATTGCAAAGAATGAAAAATGGTTCTATATAATTTATGGTCTTTGAATGTCTGATTGCTTTCTCTAGGTCGACCTGTTTGTTTAAACTACTTTTGCTCTAAGTTAATATCAGAAAAAAGTAGCTATCTATCATAATAACTAGGCGGATATTGCGAAAATACACCGTTATTCATCGTCGTAGAAAAAAAAGTTTATGAAAGATCTGAAATATTACAAATAGTGAATGAATGAATTTTTTTTTTTTTTTTTTTTTTTTTTTGAGAAAAGAAAGAGAGATAGAAAAAAAGAAATTTCGTTGGCTGTTAGACTTCAATTTTAATGCTATCGAAAAAATGTATTATATTTATTCGAAAAATATAAAATTAAAATATATATTTAGACGAATATCTGTGGGATATATCCCACATAGACAAAAATATAATTCAAAATATATCTTAAGTATGTTTTCTATATTTAAAATATATACGTATATATTATTCTACATATATAACTCACTAAAATATGAAAAAAATATAAATTTTATCAAAATAATATAATATTGATATGAAAAATATACAATCAAAATATATTCTACAAATTTGATTAAAGATATATATAATTATTTTTTTCTATATAAAATATAGACTATTAAATATAGAATATTTATATTATATAAATTTATAAAATATCAAATAAAATATTTATTTTATAATAAAAAAAAAAATTATAGTAAGCAGCAATAAGGCATACAAAATGAAATATATTTTAGCAAATGCAGATATATATGATACCATATAAGAAATATATGATACATCAATTATACTAAATATCTGCAGAATAATATAATTATATAATATCTATAACAATAACCAAAGATCTGTAAAATAACAAATAGTGAATGAATGATTTATTTTTCAAGATAAGAGCGATGGAGAAAAAAAAAGAAATTTCGTTGGCCGGTTGGTTTTTTAATTTCTAATACATTGAATCTCATCAGCGCACACTCGGTAGTCAATTCTTTGACAGAGAACCCGGAATTTCTCTCAATTCATTTGTAAACACTCATTTTCACTTACGCAAATAGAGATTCCTGCGTGATTCAGGTTAACATCCTGAATCGTTCAGGTTCGTGTATGCGTTTTATACCTACTTATCTCTGCTATTCCATTATGTGTAATATCATTTGAATAAGCACGCCTTTTAACGGGAAATATCAACTTGTCAAACTGTTTTGCATTTATATACCACATTTTAACGACAGGTTAGAGATTGCATGTATCCAGGTCAAGGCCTGACCATGAAAGTGATCTAACTGCAAGATCAAGTTCGTTTCCTTTATTCAAAGCCATTGAACTCATCAGTTGCGTTTTTTTTTCACGACGATTTGAATCGCTATCGGAACGTACGTACAAGAGTATATAAACTTCTCTTTTTTTGCCACGACATGAAATTTGGCACTGGTTATCTAAAATACCGAGCACAATGGTCTTCCAATGATGTTGACGATGCAGAAAATAGTGCAGCTTTATATTCTTTTATTTAAGAGAAATCCTTCACTGCATCGGCTGAATACAAATTTGAAAACTGCACACGAGAAATATAAAATCGAATCAAGCCTATTCCACATAGCGAATTTGCAATCAAGCAAAATACGTAGGAACTTGAAAAAAAATCCTCATTAAAATCACCATCCGAGTTGAAAAGAAAAAAAAAAAATTCCTGACATGACTGGATTCCCTCCCCAACTAATCGGGGCTGTTCGATTATCGAAAACCAGTGTTTTTGTCCGTCGTGTGAATATCGCTTAATAAACATATCTCGCATAACTGAGCGTTTTCCCACTTCGTACAAGTCGACCCAATTGCTCTCCCTTCTAATCGGGCCAATTTCTTCCAAAGGATCTCGCCGATCGAGTTTTCCTTCACGTTTGTTTGTGGCAATTCAGCGTAAAAGTCGAGTAGTCATTTTCTCCAGGAAAAACATTAACGGTAAAAGTATAAAATACACTTCCGCGAAGAGAAAAAAATTAAAAAGCGAAACAAAAATTGATACCAAAAGAAAAGGAATTGTCGGATTATTTATTTATGTGCACCGAGAGAGGACTATGAAAAAAAAGGAATACAATTTCTGGAACAAAATAATATCCAACTTTTTAGCAGATCAGAGCACTCGAAAGCCGACGGTTCGATTTTGTTGCCGACGTTGCGCAACGTTTCGTCGACCACAATCGAGACCGCGGAATCCGCGTCAATTATCATAGAATTTTTTCAACCGAAAAACTTTTTTGTGCTTTTCAATTCGTTCGACGTCAAACGTCGCTGTTTCTCTTCGGCTCAAAACTGCTTCCGTAACATGTTCTCGTGCGACAAAAAAATGTCCGACCCGAAACTTTTGCATTTAAAACATCTGAACGAAATTCGAAACTTGAGATGCGAGCTGGCAACTTTTTCAAATTCGCGTGATACCAAACGCGACGGTTGTAAATCGATCGCCGCGGACACGCTGGTAAATTTGTGTGTTTAACTCTGATGAATATTTATAAGAGTGTCGGAGCGCTATTTGTCCAGTCACAAAACATACAGAGATTCAAATATGAACATTTTTTTTTCATCTCTGGACACAGGTCGATAGTTCGAGATCAATAATCGGCGACTGTTTGCCACGCTGTGACAAACAAGAAATCATCTCTCATGAAATAATTCACTAGCAGACCGGCTAACAATTTTATATATGCAGCCCATGAATGTCAGCATTGCGGATGTCTACGCAGCTATTTATGCTGTTTAAATGTCAAAAAAATAGTTTCGTATATGCTTTTCAAAATGTCAGAAAATATACCCACACAGACAAAAATGTATTTCAAAATATATTTAGCCATTTATATATTTCCTATATTTAAATAATATCTATCCGTATAATTTAATATATTCTACGTATAAGCTCTTACGGAAAAAAAATATATCAACATATACACAAAATTATATGTCAAAATATAGTAAATATATTTCCGGCAAAAAGTTATATATGTAACATATATTTTCGAAATTAATTACGGAAATTCTGTGGAACATATATTAATTTATTCCATATTTGAGAATATAATTGAAAAAATATTTTTTATAAATTTTATAACTGAAAAATATATTGGAGACATATATTTCTATTTGTTTATTCGTCAGTATATATATGTTATAAATGAAAATGTCAATTATTCATACATTCTATCTATCCAAAATTGCACATATATTTTCACATACAAAAATGGATTTATTTCATATATAATTGAAAAAATATAATTTTTATTTTTCTCAATATATCAATTGAATTCATTCGTTTCGGTGAATTCCTAAAATATATAGATATACAGAGCTAATTATATACAATATATGCGGAATAATTTCTGACAAATATATATGACTGCATATATACGCCATTTGCACTGGCATAAATGGAAATTTTTTGAAGTTGTTTTTTTGTCCACATTCTGTGCCAGAGTGAAAAAAAACATTGGGGATCATGCATAAAAGTACAAAACGATAATTGAACTGGAAGTCCTGGCAGAGAATTGAATTTTAATTTGCCATTGAAATGGGCAATAAAAAAATCGTCGGAACCGTTATAACAGATGATCAGCAATAATTATCATATTGGAAGGACGTGGTAAGAGAAAGAGGTCGTCGAAGAGAAAGAGGAATAAAAGGAGTGCAAAAATGCGCGAGCTAACACGAGGAAACCACAATCTTACGGTCGCGTGCAGCGAAAAGCTGTGATGAAGAGCCACACCGATGCATGTATATAGGCGGGGATGATACCAATGAATGTCGAGTAACGGTACAAATGCGCTGCATGAATTTTGTGTTTATGCACGTGTAGCCAGCGTAAAGTACAGTGGCCGCTATCAGGGCGAGACACCAAGAGCAAGGTCATAAAATTACTTCCCATGAATGAAATCTCAACTGGGAGCGTTTTCTACCAACCCTCAAACTTTTATCCACACGATCAAATAAATACTTTTAAGCTGGTTCCACCAGTGACAATCAAAGCAACAAGTTTATATTCAGAATTTTTATAAACAAATTAGGAAAATTATATAGTGAAAAATAAGAAGAAAATATTGAAATATCAAATTAATTGAATGTCAAACATTTTTGGATGGTGTTTGAACAAGTCTTATATTTTGTGTGTGTAAAATTTTGGAATGAATTTTTTACCCAACCGTTCATATCCCGCAGGGACAAAAATATACGTGTGAATATATTTCATTTTTATATTTTTCATATAAATATAATTTTTTGGTAAAATTCATAATCATTTTATATTTCATTTATATAATTCATTTTTTAAATAATTTTTCAATGACTGATATATGTAGAATATATACGGATATATTTTGAAATATATTAATGTTCATATATATTTTTGTATATATACAAAAATATATATTTCACATATGAATATAATATAATTTTCGATAAGATTATATTTATTTTTTATTTCATTTAAAATTACATAATTTATATAAATGAGTTATAGATATATCAGTATGTAAAATATATATAGTTATATTTTCACTGTAGAAAATATACCTAAAATATATTTTGAGATATTTTTTTGTCCGTATGGGAAACTGCAACTTTTTATACATTTTTTGTAGAAAGAATATATATTATTTTACATATTTTCAAATTTTATACAATGAAATCTATAAAAAAAAATTTTATTCATATTTTTAAAATATATTTTCATTCGTAAGGAACTTTAGGATATTATGTCAGATTTTAAAGGACCAATTTTCATAACCAAACCAAACATTTCAAAAATGAAAGAATTTTAATTCCAATTAATCTTGGAATGTGTTTCATTTTGAAGACGGAAGTTTTCAATTCTTCTTCAACACACTTACCAGATGCTTTTTAATTTGAAATTGAGTTCGTCTTGATATTCAGTGGCATTCAAATCGAAACTGCATTAGTCAAATGACGAAGTAAAATAATCACGCTTATTATTGTCTCAAATCATCGTCAACGCCAAGAGTCGTCTCGGTCATTATATTCCTAACGTGAAACTCTCTCTTCTACACCTCATTCTCGTTTTGCTTATCGTTTTCCCGAGACATTCCGCATGATGAAAGTATTTCGCTGCGCAACAGCGCACCTCCGACATTCATTTTCATCCCATCGTGACATTCGCATTTAAAATTAGATATAATAATTAACAACTTAGCTTCATTTAATTGCTATAATACGTAAATTAAGACTGAAAATAAGGGGGGGGGGAGTTCATCAACACCTTGTGATAATCCAATAAAAAAGGTCTGTCAAAAAGTACCGTTTCAATCTTTTGCGTCATCGCTGTTCGAAAGAAAAAAATGAATTTAATCCCCAAGTTTACCTACGTTGTAAAACAGTCAATATTTTCCAAGTCTGATTTAAATCGAATTACTAAGTTTTTTTCCTTCTTTTTTTATTTTATTTTTTTATTTTTTTGGTGGCTATTAAATTAGATTATTTTTCGTGTTAGAAAATTGAGGTACCGTTTTCTCCGTCACGATTTTTATTGACGGAAAGAAATATCTTTGTTGGTGATACAAAAACGTTTGGCTCCATTAGATGTAGTCAACATCGTTAATTAAGTCACGGTTTAATTGCGTGAGCTATGATTAAACTTTTTTTCCCCCTTGGTGCGTTCGCACGGAATTTGAATACAAATCAGAGGGTTTAAAAATATTTCGGGAGATACGCGAGAGCGAGAACAAATGGCAACTCCGGTTCATGATTTTTCACGTCAGCATGAATAATTGCGACTCGCATCGAGTAATTATATTAATAACAGCGCGAGAATTTGAACTTAATCTCGCTCGCGCGCGGTCATGATAAAACGTTAGCGAACATTTTTTTGCACACGCTAATTCTTATAAATTCCACGGGCTTAAACTCGATTTCTACTTCCGTCGTTAGACATGCAAAACGTCCGTGTAAAAGCGCGCCTCTGTCATTTTGATTACGTCGTGTAAAAACTAATCCTTTTACTTACTTTCTCAGTGACTTAATTGAATCATTTAAAACCTGACGAATTATATTTTCAGGTTCCAAATATCGAATCGCGGGAGAAGAAAAAGAAAGTTGAAAAATCAAATCGGAGATTTCCGTGATAAAAAGCGTGTCAAGAAGTTGTTTATGGTTGCAGGTGAATAATCCTATACGGGTTTCGAATTGGGTCAACTAGGAGCTCCTTCTTTACCGTTAAATGTGAAGCATCGACTACTCAATGCCCGGGCCACTTGTACTTTTGGGCGTCCACTTATGTCTGTTTTTCTTTTTTTCTTTTTCAACAACCTAGTTGGCATGGATTGCTCTAACGAGTCTTTTTACGCTGCTGCATCAATCAAATTGTAATAAAAATTCGCATCTTCTTGCAATTACATACAATTGAGATCACGGTTCGTTGAACTCTACTGAAGTAATGGCTTTTGCAATGTTACAATCATTCCCCAACCCATTTCTGAACTAATAATACATAATTATCAATTAATTAAGATTGTTGTAGCAAAATATTGATGATTGTTACAGAAATGAACAATTTATTATTTTTAATAATCACTCTGTTAATTTTGAGAAAAGTTGACCGAAAACTGACTTTTTAAAATCTCATTTGAGAAAAACTCTCATTTTGGGGTTAGAAAGTTGACAATTTCAGATTGATCATTTTGTAATGTTAGGAAATATACATCTCTTTGCAAAACGATGTG
>JAAMPD010001605.1:69616-91911 GCA_025266255.1 Trissolcus basalis | reverse complement strand
TCTGAAAGTTAAAATTGATTTTTCCGGACTCACCGTTGCGTGTAGCCTGAACTTTGTTTTTTTGAGCAAACTTTAAGCAAATTCACGAAAAAGCTCAGAAAAATTTAGTGAGTAAAAAACCCTTAAATTCCTGAATTTTGGCCAAAAAAAACTTATAAATTTTCGATTCAGGCGGGATCACGTGATCGTGACACGAGTAACTGCTCCAAAACGTGTGTCCAACTCATATTAATGAGATTGTCACAAACCCAATAGTTTTTGCTGTGAAAAAAGCTGAGTTCGAAAATCTGATATCCTGTGCACTCCTGGAGTTGTTGTGTACGGGTCTGCTACTGAGACGGGCCGTGGCGAGATCAAACTGAAAAGCCGGCTGTGACATAACCTCATTCGAGCACTATTTTTGTTGCGCTGTCGGTCGTCGGAGAGAGCTGCTTTCGTTACGCTCTCTCCTCGTCTGTAAGTACTCGTTTCGACGCTTACATCGTCATTTTGTTATTGTTGCTGACAAACAAACAACCAGCCCATCTATCAGTACCTCATTTCTTATTTTGTGTGCTTTTGTTGTGACCATACTGAGGAGCAACCGGGAGTGTGCTGAGCAACCAACCAGACCCGCAACCTTGATTGGCTACACTGCGCTATCAGAAGATGGAGAGAGCTGCTCTCGTAACGCTCTCTCCTCGTCTGTGAGTATTCGTTTCGACTCTCACACCAATATATTACCCCTATTGGGCACTTGATTTGACAGCTACGTCGCTGATCAGTACCTCACTAATTACTGTATTTTGTATTCTTGGTCTGCACTCGGACGTGGCTGAGCCCCGTAATCGCACGATGCGCCATGAGCGTAGAACTGACGGACAATGATCCTGAGTGCGCAGCACCTGACGTCCCGATACCAACATCGTCCAGTGCAATCACTGGTAGCCCGGCTATATTGAAACCAAGCAAGCTACAAATCCCGGAGGAGTTAGAGCCTGAATACCAAGAGACACCGAAAACGAGAGGACGTCCTTCAGTTACCACACTGCGAAATCGAGAAGGTCTCAAATGTACTCCTCTTACGGTTTTTTTCTCTCCGAGGGCAGAGAAGAGGAAAATGAGTGAAATAATTTCTCTCAGTGACGAGAGCGATTCCCAGGCGAAAAAAGCGATGAAAGAATCTGAGACAGAAGACGAAACCACCATGGACCGAGAAACAACAAACTGTTTGATGTCCAAGCTCGAGCAGATGAACAAAACAAATGCAGCAAACTTTGCACAGCTCAGCAACCAAATTGCCACCACAAACACAGAGACGAACAATCGTATAGATGCTCTTGTTAAACAAAACCAAATTGAAATTGAGAACATAAAATCTCGTCTGGATGAGGTTGAGGTTCAGCTATCGTCCATGGCACTCACCGAAGTTGCGTCAAAACTAGCAAGATTGGATTCACTCATCTCTAGACAAGAGAAAGAGCAGTCCAAACTTGACATAGTAATCAAAGGCCTGGATCACCAGGGCACCGATTTAGCCAAAACCGTCGAAGAACTGTTGACCCGCCACTTTGATCTTGGGAATGCAGTTAGAACGGCCAAACTTCTGGGATCATCGAAACTCATCACAGCTACTCTCGTGGACACAGAAACGAAGTCAATTATAATGAAAACGAAGAGCACCAAACTGAAAAATACAAGAGTGTACATTGAAGAACCGCTAACCACCCGCGAGAGAGAAATGAGGAGAACACTCTTTAAGCTTGCCCAGACAGAGCGTGAGAAGGGAGCAGTGGTTAAAATGTACAGTTGGGGCTTGATGGTCGATGGTAAGAGGATGCGCCTAGATCCCAGGACGGAATCCTTGGCAGAATTCACACAGAGTAGGGCGAGGAACAACTCTTCAGACGCTCCAAAAAACGTCTGACAGGCTGTGGGGTCGACACATCGTCCTCCAGCCTCTCGATTGTTTTTTGGAACTTGAATGGGATATCGAACTTGGCGAGATGTGCACCAACCGATTTCTCAACCAACCCGTCTATGTTCTTGTTCTGTGAAACTTGGGTAGCGTGCAATGGTGTCTCGCTCCCTCCGCAGTGGAAACATCTCAAAGCTACCATAGCACCGGCTGTGCGGGAGCACAGTCTAGGCAGAGCGAGCGGGGGATTGCTCTCGTTGTACAGCGACACCACCAGTGCCACCACCCTGGAAATCAACAACCTCTACACGCTGCTCTTACTCACGACTGAAAACCGCAAATTTGTTATAGGCTCGGTGTACTTCAGACCCAACGACGACATGAACACTGCATTGTCACTATTACAAGATTCACTCGACAGCGTGAGAGCCACGCACCCAAACCTTCCAATTATACTCGGAGGCGACTTTAACGCCAGAGTGGGAGGTATCACCGACGAACTTGGTGACGTACTTGAGGGCACACGTCTACTACCCGACAGAGTCTTGATTGACACGGAGATGAACCATAGAGGCGCCATTTTGGAGAGCTTCATGTGCGAAAATGGGCTTTTACTCGCAAACGGGCGAGCAACTGGAGACCATCCAGGCCAACTCACATTTGTGGGGCACCAGGGAAGAAGCACGATTGACTTAGTCTATGTAAATATTGAATGCACAAATTTTTTTCAGACCTGGTTGTCCTGTCACTAGCGAGCTTGTCTGATCACCTTCCTGTTTGTTTGAGCTTGTCAACCGGCCCACCCTCTGGAGAGCAGGAGAGGCACCGAGGAACCAGCCAGTGCTCGGCGTTGCGCATCAAACTCAACTGGGACAGCACAAGGAGAGAATTATACGAGAACTCGCTCATCAGCCCGGTGCCGCCTGATGGAGAGACAACCACCGAAAGCGCTGGTGCAAGCTACAATCAACTTGTTGCAGCCATCTACGACGCCGCGAGAACATCGGGAATGCAGAAAACTGTAAAACCACGCTCCCGTGTTGACACGGGAGCACCCTGGTTCGATGGCGACTGCCTGATTGCGAAGAGAACAATATCTCAAACGCTTAAACTTGCCAAAGTAAACAACTTCAACGAACCTTTCAAATCGCAGTATTTGCAAGCTAAAAAACAGTACAAAAATATACAAGAATCAAAAAAATTGAGTTACGAGAAAAATATTCGAGAAAAATTCGCGAACGTGAGAAACTCCCGCGACTTCTGGTCTGCATACAGAAACCTTAGACGCAGAAAATTTACAACCAACGTAATATCTATTCCGGAATGGGAATGTTTTTACAATGGGATTTATCCCCCGGGAATCTGCGTTGACGTTACGTACTTTGGCACGTTTGATCCTTTTTTTGACCAGCCCATCACCCTAGAAGAAGTCAGCCTTGCGCTGAGAAAATGTGAATCAAACAAGGCCCCGGGGCCTGACGGGATAAACGCGATTTTTCTCAAAGCACTCCCTCGTAGTGCCCTTATCTATTTGCTACGTATCTATAACAAAGTTTTAGAATCAGAAAAAATCCCTGCTGCTTGGTGCAAAGCTTCTTTAATTTTACTACATAAAAAGGGTGACACGAAAAACCCTCGCAATTACCGCGGAATTGCTCTCCTTAACACTGTTTTAAAAATTTTTACCTCTATCATTAACAATAGATTAACTAATTGGGCCCAAAACATGAACGTAATTCCTGAATCACAATCTGGATTTCGCAAATCCAGATCGTGCATGGATAATATTTTTACTCTGCAAACTTGTCTCCAAATTCAGATCAAAACCGGAAACAGAAATTTACATGGATTATTTGTTGATTTTGAGCGCGCGTTTGATTCGGTTCCTCATCTCCTACTCTTTGATAAACTACACCAACTTGGTTGTAGTGCTAAAATTGTTAGAACTGTGAAAAATCTATACGATGAGGCAGGTTTCAGCGTACAAATCGGAAATGATAAATCAAAAGATATCGCCGTTACCGAAGGTGTCTTGCAGGGCGAGGTGCTTAGCCCTCTGCTCTTTTCACTTTACATTTCAGACATAGAACAGCACTTACGTGGTAATGATTTGGAGGGTGTTAGTGTGGATGCTCACACTAACATACTGACATTGTTATTCGCGGATGACATCTTTATTCTTGCGCGCTCTTCAGTGATCCTCAAAAGAATCTTGAGTAGACTGCAGATTTACTGCCAACTAAATAGACTTAAAGTAAACACGAATAAGACAAAAATTATACACTTTCGCAAAGCGGGCCGATCGAAAAAACAGACCTTTATGTACAACAATGATGAACTTGAAACTGTGAACACCTACAATTACTTAGGCGTCCCAATTTCAAGTTCCACACTGGGCCTTCAAGCTGCAAAAAACGCGATTAGAAAAACCAAAGTTGCTTTGAGCACCACTCTGTCAATCTGTAACAGTGCAAAAATTGATTCCTGGGACTCGAGAATTAAACTATATAATAGTATTGTGACTGCTACTCTCTTATACAACGCGCCTACTTGGAGTCTCCTTTACACCGACCTCGTGGAAACAACTCAATTAGAGTTTTTCAAAAGGTTACTGAACGTTCCCAAAACGACAGCTAGCTATGTGATCCGTCTTGAACTTGATTTGCGCAAATTGAGCCTGTACATCTTAGCAGCCACAATCAATTATATAGTTAAAGTCTTGAAACTTGGTGACGAGAGGTATCCCAAAATTTGTATGAAAAAACAATTTACTATGTACTCGAATAACCCTAATCTAGATAAGTACGTATGGCTCAGCCATCTGCGCAAGTTTCTGCAACCAATCAATTTTGACCATATACTATCTGAACCTGACTCGATAGTCTGGGAGATCAATGGCCCGAAGATCCTGGAGAAATATGGAAATTATCTCAAATTGCAAGACTTGACAAGATACATTAACTCCGATTCAATCACGGTAAAAATACCCAGAGTTCTCCACGATGGAACGGCCTTTCATCTCTCACACAAAATTCAATTTTTCTTTCAAAAAACCTTTTCTCAATTGCGTCTTAGTTCAAACCGCTGCATACGTTTCAATGTCAAGAACTTCTCTTATGGTTGGAATCCCAATGAAATATGCTCTATTTGCAACATGAAAGTCCCGGAATCCCTTCGCCACTTCTTATTGGACTGTCCAACTTACTCAGCATTCAGATCGCACTATTTAAATCCCATTTTACGCACGAATATTTTGGAACTAGATGATATGATATATTTGGGTCTTATCTGTGATATTAGAGGAATAAAGTCAATTGCGTACTATATAACAAGCAGCCTGCGATTACGATCTTTCTGTGTTAACGAATGATGTATTTTTTATTGTGACTGAGTGTTATTGGTAACTGATGTCAACGAAACCACTTCCTTATTATTGCAATGTTACACCCATATGTGATAAAACTGCAAATTATTTATAAACCCCTTGCCAGTAGGGTACATCCTAAATAGGCAATAAATGTAATAATAATAATAATAATAAATAGCCATTTCGCTTGCCAGTCCCCTTAAAGATTTTCAGAGTACTAAAGAGTTTTAAAGAGTACCAATGAGTTTTATGAATATAATAATTTTAACAAAAATTTTAGACAAGATACAATTACTTATAAATTAAAATTAACCCATAAAATATAAGTTTTAGTTGCGATATAGGTCATAATCTGTTTATGGCCTAATCGGTCAATTTGAGTTTTTTTCACTTTGAAAAACTTTGGTGGATTTGAAGATTTTTGTTAGGGCCAATATTTTGTTCTTGGTCGGTATGGTAGGGAGGCATAAAGAAAATATGACAACACTGTTCATGAATGACAGTCATGTAAATTCACCTTTAAAATATTTTGTTTGGACATTGGTCAGATTTCTCTCTCTATAATATATGTTTCTAATATAATAAATGACATTGACTCGAACAATCGGAATTTAAACGTAATCTCAAAGTATGAAGTTTAATGAAAAAGAACTATCCGAGGCGAGTTTGGGTCCTGCCGATTTGGAAGGACGATTAAACCATAAAAGAGCTCATAAATCAGGTCAGTGATCGCTATTTTCTTGTCTAAATTGGCGTATAACTTTCAAGTATTAGTAGTAATAATTAAAGTTTTAAATTAAAAATACGTTGAATATAAGCTTTCCACTCAAGCTAATAATAAGTATTGTGAATATATGATAGAATGATAATATTTTTAGAGGTTAAAAGTGAATGCGAAGTGAGGATTAATCAACAATTGTTTACAGGTTACAAAACCAAATGGTTCAAACTGAAATCGAATATGCTATTTTACTTCAACTTGAATGAGATTGGACAAATCGTGAACCAACCAGAGGGAGTAATAATACTTGAAAATTACATTGTCAACAAAGATACGAGCCATGACAGTGCATTCACATTTAGCATAGCATTTCAAAACGAACATGACAAACGTCATATTTTGAGCTGTCGGTCAGAAGTGCAGACCGAACAATGGGTGAGTGCACTGAGGCAAGCTAGTTATCAATACTGGAGATCCAAGCTGGTCTTGCTCCAAAAAGAGTTGTGCCTGAAAACTGGACGGGACCCGCTTCTAATGTACCCCCGCAATCAGGGAATTGTGCGAGATGAAACCTGGAGAACACCTTCTACCTTTAAATCCCACATACGAGATTTTACATCAAGCATTTCCAGTTCGGTTGCTGCTGTTAATATCAAAGAGGCGAATTTAATAGATTTGTAAATCCTTTTTTACCATGTCTTGTTCTTTTCAATTATGTATAATGCTCGACAGCAAAATATTTTTATTTAAGTTTATCATTTTTCATTTTCGTTTCTCCGAGCTTGTAAAACCAAAGATATTTTTTATTCATTTTTGGTTTTTTGTTTACTATTTTTTATAACCGACAGAAAAAGTTGTCATTTCATTTGTTTAGATATAAGATTTAGTTCAAAAACATATATATTGAAATAAGAGTGACATACAAGCACTTCTGTGATTGAAATATACAATTTTGTGTAAATAATGAAAAATCGAAACTTGATGTCTATCGATTTATTCAACTCATAGTCTACGTATACATTATTTATTTAAAATATTTGATACAAATAGTAAATGGAATATAATTTTTATACGACAATAAAGTTTGTTTTTTTTTCAATCATTCATTCATTCATCTATCCATTAACCCACCCAACTTTTTTCAATTTGACAAGAAAATAAATCAAATAAAGTTGCATCATATTATGTTTCCAAGTAGAACCGCGCAAGTACGCGCTTAAAATGATAATTTGCTTTCTTACAACATATACATTTTCTACTTTATTTACTCAACTTTTTATTACGTGTATTTGTTCCAGTTATATTATACATGGAACAAATTAATTATAATAATTATTATTATTTAAATAAAATTAGTATAACTTTGTAATTGAACAGTAAACAGAAGAAGGAACTGGACTGTTTGATGGCGATGCACAAGTAGTGGTTTAAAAAGATGTTTTCGGTATGGGTGAATTTGTTTAATTAAAAATGAATATAAAAGTAAAATGTATTGAAAAGAAGATTGAATAAAATAAAAAAATGGTGTTGTTGAATTGATAAGAAAAGAATGTGTACAATTTGAAATTGGGCATAAGTTGGGCTGTAGGGTTTGACAGTGGTGAGAAATACAAAGTCCGTTGTTGATTTGTGCAAATGTGAGAGAGCGCGGTGACAGCGATTGTGCGCGCGCAGGTGGCGCGATGTTGGTGCGTCAGAAATAATATTAAGTGGTGTCGGTGTCGCGCGCTGGTTGTGCAGTCTCTCGCGCGGAGTCTCGCCCGGGAGAATAGAAAGAAAGATTGCGGGCGAGGCTGACTTATTTCATATGTTTGCTGCAAGAGCCGTAGTCGAAAATCGTGAGACACACGTTTAACCCGTGTGAGAGCGTACGCAGTCGCGCGCCCAACACCGGTCCATGCTCTCGTTATCTTTCATCCTCGTCCCTCTCTCTTTCTCTTTTTCGCGAGCGCACAGCTCAGTTACCCTTTGACTTGCTTTTATATGCGCCAAATGTTGAACGTCTATTAAGACGCGTGCGTACTCATTGTGCGAGTGATCTTTCCTTCTTTTGGATTATAAACGAAAAATCAGTTGCAACGAATTCCTCGGACCATGAATCTGCGAGGCACCGATCGCGGGGGTGGCAAGGGCGGCGAGTCATGTCGGCTGCTGCTTGTAACCTTGACGCCCCTTGCACTCGCATTACTCGCTGTCACTGAGGCCTCCTTCGTTCTTGGTAAGATTCAACATAACTTAGCCCACCTCTAACCTTTTTCTTTTTCTTCTAAATCAATCCTCCAATTCTATTCTTTACCTTTTTTTCATTCTTTTTTTATATTGATCCCAAACTCCTTGCTTCATTATATATCAAGCAACACAAAGAACAATTTTCCCGACTCAAACGTTCTTTCCATTCATACTATTCCCATAGTTTCTTTAACATTCTTCGTTTTTTCTACTACAAAATATCAAAAACTATAATCCCAAAACCTTTTGTCTCATATATTTTCTTCAATATCGGATAAATAAAGTAAATCTGAATTCTTTTTATGGACATGTTAATTGATCTATTATTTATTATTTCATCACCATGCAAACTTTGATTTACCGCTAATTTGGTTTTTATGGAGTATAAATCACCTTTGACACAACTTCATATCATTTTGCGAGATAAAAATTGTAGATGCGTACAGAGAAAACAACAACATTTGTTGTTACTCCATATTTCGAAGTGATGTTATGGTAAACAATACTCTTAACGCAATATTCTTGTTGTTTATTAACTGTGCAAATCGAGAATCATAGATTGCGATAAAAATAAAATAGTAGCTCAGTCAATTTGCCAATGCATTCTATGATGACAAATCTTTGCTTTGTTTATGTCTCAGCTTGCCTTCTATAGTCCTTTATTCTTATTTGTGCAATATTTTTTCCTGTTCTTCTCCTTCCTACTTTCCTAGTCTAAATGAGTTTTGCAGATTGCAAAACATATGATGATGCTGGATATCATTTTTTTGCAGTTTGCGTAGTTTTAAAAGTGTCGTGAATTAATCAAAAGTCGAAGGTCGATTAACTAACATGCGCATTACAACGCATTGGTTTACAAGTTGACTCAAAAATTCATCACTAATTGATCGAAAAACTATCTGCTTTTATTTCAAGTATAAACCAATATCATGTTTGTTTTATTTTAACAAATGAATAGCATTCAATGAGACAAATTAAATTTTGAAAACATCTTTCAAATTGATCATTCAACATATTATTTAATATTGTTAAAAACCAATAACATTTCGCGATGATTATTTTATAATAAAGAAATCTATTTGAAATGCAAATCAAAATGTATAAAATGTGACCCATGACTTTGCCGAGGTGCGTATCATCCAATCAACGCCCAGCTAGGCGCTTTTTTCAAACTCACCATTTTATTTACACACATTTTTTATCTCATCATATCAAAGTGTATTGTATTATGACTTAATAAAAAATCTTCATGTTTAAACATTTTTCCCTTTGATTTTGTTGATTTAAATTAATATGATCTCTGATTCATCTCAGAGAGCATTCGATTTCTTTGATGAACTTCAAGTGATCTTTTTCGTGATTTAATGTACAATAGATGCTTTATTAAGTTCAAATGCGATTAATTATATAAGATACCAAACACCGCAGAGTGTATCTATATATATATATAGATTAACTCATATTATTGACCCTGTATAAGCTTGAAATTTTACAATAGCGTTTATCAATATATGTCACAATCTTATAAGGATACCGTTACAAAAAAATTGAAAAAAAAAAAAAAATTTCATTACATATAGGAAACTGATAACATTTTTTTATATCCTTCAGATTAAAAGAATATAAACAAAAGTGGTGAACTATATCAAAATGGTTCGAATCATTTTGCAATTAAAAGAAACTACAAAATTGAAATATAACTTTTGGAATGTTTGAGATCGTGGAGTATTGAGTTAAAACATACGCATCATCAAACCTGAAGCACAAATTTCAAATCATGACCTTTTGATCTACTTAACATCGTGCTAAATTAATTAATGATAAATTTTCCCTCGAAGATTTTTTTAACTCATCGACAGAAGCTTTATTTTCTATAATAATTCAATTCAATTAAAATTACCCGACTATTTTTTTTTTTTTTTTTTTTTTTTTTAACAAAATTGAATCTCTACGGATTTCTAATATGCCAGTCTTTCTTTTTATTTTTGGTTCAAACTAATTGGTCGATGAAAAATTTGCTCAACCTTCTAAAAAATACATAACAAAATGAAGAAATAGAAGTAATGCTTTGAAGTTGCATGTAAATGAATGAAATTCATATAGCAATTTATACATAGTTGCTATTCTAATGGTCTACACATGTCAAAGTAACTAAATAGTCTACTAAAAATATGAAAATCATTAATCACACGCAAGGATAAAAACGTTAATGAGTTTAAGAGTTGGAAGTCGTCAACCCCTTCTTGATGACTATAATGTCTCTATTCATTGTTATGATGCATATCTCATTAGATGTAATTGAATTACAAAACAGATTTTTAATACATCATCAAATGTTTTAAAGTTGAACGAATATAACTGAAATAATAATCATGCATCAATTTTTGTATGATTGCAGAAGACAATGCTTGTTCAGTAGGACAATTTCATTGTGCCAATGGACGATGTATACCTCTTACTTGGGTGTGCGATAATGCAGACGATTGTCATGATAATACAGATGAAAGTTCCTCTGTATGTAAAGGTGAGTTGCATCAATCTTTTACTGCACATACATTTTTAAATACAAAAGTAACAATAGTTTTACATCATGTGTTCTTAATTGCAGAAAAACGAAAATGCAAAGAAGAAGAGTTTACTTGCAAAAATGGCAGATGCATCCCAAGATCGTGGCACTGCGACAGCGAAGATGATTGCACTGACGGTTCAGACGAGGACCCCGAATTTTGTAGTAAGTTGTAATAACTTGTACAACGAACAATCGATTTTAGTCAAAGCTGTTGAAAGAAATTTAAGTTGCGATAAGAGCAAAAGTGTATTTATCATTTGCTAGAATTGCCTTTATTCTGATTTCTACTCTGACTCATCTTCTAAACCGAAACATTCTTTTTTTTTACACTCGAATCTTTTGCTTTGAGATTATTATCAAATTCTTTAAATTAAAATTTGATTCTTTCTTGTTTGAAAGCGCATTTTTATAAATGTAATTTATACCATCGTCACGATGGATGTGGATCAAAAGTGGCGTGATATACATTTTACGCTGATTCAGGGTAGAATGATGAATATTTGTCGTCGGCTTAACAAAAAACGTTTAGCCAATCAAATTTATTTTACAACAGGGTAAAACAAACACGAAAACCTTTCAAAAACAATATTGATTTTTTTTTCAATAGATGTTGTGTCAAAGTGCATGATGTGTCGTACAAATCTTTATGTAAATCTATTCAAGTTTACTAGATTCATAAATTTAAAGCAAATATTTTTACTGATTGCGACATCAATTTTGATTGATTTGCCCAATGAGTCTGGTGAAATTTGAAAAATAAAAAGAAAAAAAATTGCGGAGTACTCATTTAATTGTAGCAATGTTTTGTGAACATTGTAGATAATAAAAATTGCACAGCTGAACAATTTACGTGCCGCTCAAGAAACGGGGAATGCGTGGCGTTGACATGGCTATGCGACGAAAATCCTGACTGCAAGGATGGTTCGGACGAAGCAGAATGCAGTAAGGAATTTTACGATAAATTTTACGCACTATTTTATTGATTCATAATAAATTCCATTTAAACGACGTACATTCATGTAAAAAAATGATAAAAATAATTTATGCACAAATGCATTTTTACTTGAACTTGAGTAATGTAATTCAAACATTCTACATTACATCATATTTATCATTATTATTTTATACTCGTTTTATGATGATTTCTAGGGTGTTTAATTTATTATATTATTTAAATAATAATAAATTCTAAGTTGTTGATTAATTGACAACGTGTTGTGGGTAAATTAGTGAGGAGAAACCGAAATAAAACTGCAAAACATTTATAAACAGTCTATTGCTGTCTAGATGTAACATTGAACAAGCGAAATAAGATAAGAGATTTTTCTTGGAACCTTCACTAATAGATGAATGTTTAAAAGTCACATTATCATGAAAATTGAACCATGAAACATAATTATTGATCACGTTTCATTTGATTGTAAGTAATAATAATTGTGCGATATGAAGTTTGTAAAATAATTTAGAAACTGAATAACCGGTTTAAGTATAAATTAATAAGTAAAAGAAACATTTGTCATTCAATATTATTTAGTTGACACTAAAATCAGCATTTCAAAAACCGGTTTTGTTGGTTAGTCTCAACATACTGTTTTTATAATAAATATTATTATTTCCTGAAAGAATAATTATGACAATATTAGGTTTAAATTGTTTTCGAATCTGGCTAAAAAATCAAATGAATAGATAAAAAAATACTTTACACTTATCGCAATTTAAAATTTCATTTCATTATTGTTTGGCAATATAACTAATTATAATAACAAATGACAGTGTAGTAAGTAATTATGAATGTTATCTAAAGTAATATTAAACGAGAGTTTTTTTTTGTTGCAGACGAAACTTGTCGATCAGATGAATTTACTTGCACAAACAAACGCTGCATTCAGCAACGATGGGTATGTGATCGTGACGATGACTGTGGAGATGGCAGCGACGAGAAGAATTGCAATCCGACAACTTGTCGACCAGACAATGAGTTTACGTGCGCCGATAATTCTTGTATTACAATGAAATGGCGCTGCGATGGTGACTTTGATTGTCCCGATAAGTCAGATGAAAAAGGTTGCACTAATAGGACTATGGAGAAAAAAATGAGTCACTGTGCCGAGCACGAGTTTGACTGTGACGATAGGGTTACCTGCATCCATCAAACTTGGATCTGCGACGGTGACAAAGATTGTCCTAATGGCTCGGATGAATCTGAAAAAAATTGCCAGACCATTAACTGCAGGGCGGATCAAATTCAATGCGATGATCGTACATGCATATCAGGTTCAATATCTTTTTCAACAATATTAATTCCACACATTTTCTTTATACTTATTATATTCAATCATTTATTCAGGTCATTTGTTTTGTGACGGAAAAGCCGACTGTTCAGATGGAAGTGACGAGAAAAATTGTACAACCAAAATTGCCAGCTGCAATCCTCTTACTGAATATGAATGCAGTCCAGGCTCGTGTATCCCGCTTGAACGTGTTTGTGACAAGAAAAGAGATTGCATTGGTTGGGAAGATGAAAGTAACGAGTTGTGCAATGTTAATGAATGTGCCAAAAATAACGGTGGATGCTCACAAATTTGTATTGATTTGCCTATCGGTTATCGTTGTGATTGTAGTCCTGGATATAGACTTATTGATAATAGAACATGTGACGGTAATGTTACAACTATAACGATAATAATAATAATAATGATAATGATAAAAACAATAAGCTGATACTTTTTTTACAGATGTGGATGAGTGTCTTGAACCGGAAAGATGTTCACAGATTTGTACGAATGAAAAAGGTAGTTTCAAATGCAGTTGTGTTCAAGGATATTTGCGAGATCCACAAAATCTGACCCGATGTAAAGCAGCCGAAGGCCATGCAAGCCTTTTGTTCGCAAGACAACAAGATATTCGCAAAGTGGCTCTTGATCGTCAAGAAATGACCTCAATTGTAAATGACACTAAGATGGCCACTGCTTTGGATTTTGTCTTTCGAACAGGGATGATTTTTTGGAGTGACGTTCGAGAAAACAAAATTTACAAGTATGATGATACAAAAATATGACTATGTTTATTCATTGATTAGAAAATATGTTTGATTTGACGATTAATTTGATTGTACTATAAATTGTAGAGCGCCGATCGATGAAGGAAACGAGAAAACTGCAGTCATTGACAAAGATTTAACAACGACAGATGGCTTGGCTGTTGACTGGATTTACAATCACATTTATTGGACAGATGCATTTAAGGATACCATTGAACTGGCGAATTTCGAGGGTAACATGAGGAAGACATTAATTAAAGATCGTGTACAAGAACCAAGAGCAATAGCACTGAATCCGCTTGAAGGCTGGATGTTTTTCACTGATTGGGGGCAAGAACCGCGTATTGAACGAGCCGGGATGGATGGCACTCACCGTTCGGTACATTTTAATTTCACATACCATTCAAATGCATTTTTATGGTTTTTTGCGCGCGATTTCATTATTATCTTTTACTCAACACAATTTATATTCCTTCAATATATTTTTGTTGATAATTGGTCAAATAGGCTTATATTTTTTTCATCTTTCAGGTGATAGTTGGTTCAGACGTAAAGTGGCCAAATGGATTAACCCTTGATTTGGTTGGAAGAAGGGTTTACTGGGTGGATGCAAAATTGAACATTATTGGATCTTGCAATTATGACGGAAGTGGTCGAAGAACAGTGCTCTATTCATTAGATGTTTTGCGACATCCCTTCAGCATTACTACCTTTGAAGATTACGTTTATTGGACCGATTGGGACAAAGCCTCTATCTATAAAGCTAATAAATTCACAGGCAAAGAAATTCAAGTTATATCTTCATTAAAATCTGTTCAGCAACCAATGGCGGTTCACGTGTACCATCCGTACCGACAACCAGATGGTGTGAACCAGTGTCAAGCAGTGAATGGCCATTGCAGTCATCTATGTTTACCAGCACCTAAAATCAACTCGCGATCTCCGCTTCTTAGTTGCGCATGTCCTGATGGTCTCAAACTGCTGCCGGATGGCCTCATGTGTGTCGAAAATGGTATGATGAACAGCTTTCATTTTACTCATAATTGTCGCTCATTTTATCTCGCATTTTATTCATATTTAATTCATGGACTCAGTTTATTTTTTTTTATTTGAAACCAAACAAATATTGTTCGCAATCTTTTCGTATAACTTCTAATTAAATTAATACTTCAAGCATGAATTTATCATTATATTATTACATACAACATAGTGCATGCGCTACAAACAGAGATAATAATTATATTACATTTTTTATGATTTGACGTTCTAACACATAAAGAATTCAGGATTAAATGAGAGCATGTTTACGCAGTGATGAAATTGGGATACAAGAAAAAAAACAACAAAAGTTGCTTTGTTTCAAGAGAAACACATGCGCTTGTTATTTTGAAATTAAAATTATCTAAGTTCAATAGAAATGAAAAAATGTTTTTTCCTAAGAATAAATATTTTAGAGTTTGATATTTTTTTCGCGACTTAATTTTTATTTTAATTTGCATCGATGTTGCATGTTGAATGGGGAATCGCAGTAACAGCAACAGCAGAGACGACGACAGAAGAGGTAATAAAGCCATTCAAGAAGCTAGAAACTGTCAATGTAACAACAACAGAAAGTAAGTAAAAAGTTGGTTTCGTTGAATTATTACGCTTAGTAAATTGAATTTAAATGCGGGCATAAGCAACAGAGCATGGCATGAAATACTGGTTTCGCATTATACAATTATTTGCATGATACATCCGAGAACTTTTTAATTTTCATTTGGGTATAGAATGAAAAAATTTTGGGTAAATAAGTTTAAGGTATAGGCAAAAAGTGAGATTGTTAATTAAAGAAGAATGATTTAAAAAGATATGTAATTTAAATTTCCATTACAGATCCGTCAGATTTGTCTAACATTGACGCTAATAACTCATCGAGCGAAGGAAATAACCCAGGTTTAGTCGCTGGAATTATAATAGGTGTAGTATTTATTGGAATACTGTTGCTGGCATTAGTAGCGGTTTTATGCTACAAACAATACTTACATCGTAATGTTACGAGTATGAATTTCGATAACCCTGTTTATCGGAAAACCACAGAAGATCAATTCAGTCTTGAAAAAAATAGATTTCCATTACCAGCTAGTATTGGAGAAGAAGTACGTCATCATTTTTATATCTAAAAATATACGACCAATATGAAGAAATATTGTTATTCAATTAATTGTTGTTTTAGGCACAAGAACCACTCACGAGTCCTGGGACAAATGATTATGTTTAATTCAGTCCAAAAACTAAAGAATAAAAATAACGCTGGCTCTCAGCAGGCTGAGACTATTGACCGACTTGAGCGTCGCGTCTAAGCAATCAAACAAAATGCTGATAGCTGAAACTTACCAGCCAAAATATGCCACCCGCCAACTTTGATCTGTGATTATGTTTATTTTTTATACTATTGATTTGTTTATGTACATTTACATATTTCACATGTCACCGTTTTTATGTATTATACATAAAAATTGTGACTCGCGCCGTTGTTTACTTAGAATCATAAAAGGATGGAATACATCGTTTAAGATGTATCAATTATATTATTTGTTACATATATATATATTAATGATTTGCGAAAACTACACATCTTTTTAATAGCATTTTCATATGTCAAAATTAATCTAGTCATCATAGTAATGAATTTATTGATTATAAGTAAATATGAAAAAATACTTGTATGAAAAATGGAAATAAAATATTATGTCGCGAACAAGTGACAGTTCCTCCTTTTATGATTAATTCGGGCATGACCGTGCTTAAAGCACAACAAAGAATACATATAAAATGTCTGCTCGTATTCGTTTGTTTTGGTCACAAACTATTACTTATTATTTATCATTGAAATAATTCTATACTTGTATGTAAATATTAGAATGTGACAAAAAAATTTTCTTCATGGCTCTAGCAAAAAATACCCATGTCTGTTTTGTTCAAATTTGAAATGCAAATTTTAATTATTGATTATGATTTTTTCTTCAATTAGAAAATTGAACATTTTCTATAAAATGAAAGATTAAATTGATATTTTTATTCATTATACAATAATCAAAATGTAAGAAAAGGTTACATTAACGAGGCACAAATATGTGAATCTCAAGTGCAATTTGTATACACTCCTAAAGTAAATTGAATCGTTTTTAATTATACACCACTTGTATTAAACGAGTGTTTTCCTTTCTTTTCTTTAGGTATGTAAATAATTTGTAACATACTTTTATTTTTTATATTCTTATAAAAGACATTGTATATCAACGCACAGCAATCTAACGTGAAAAATAATGAATGTAAATTGGTCCAATTTAAAATATCTATAAGATATCTATCGTCATATCTAAAATATGAAGAATGGAGCAAAGCACATATAAAATTTGAATATTGTTTAATTCTTTTATTATTATACAATATTTTTATGTGATCTATTGAATAGTAATCGTATCACTAGTTAGCATGTGCCAATTTATTTAAATTACAATAATTTTTATATTAAAAATAGTATATATACATATTACTTATACTGAATTGATATGGTGTGCAGTTAAAATGTTTATTTTCAGAAATGATTTTAAAATTGCTAAAGCCACAATAAAATTTTTTTGATAAAGGTTATTTAATTCCCATTACGACAGGATAGGTACTAAAGTTATATAAATTGCTGATGGTCATACCGTACACAATGCATTATTACTGCGTGTATTTATAATTTTAAGTAAAAAATGTTTATATAAATATTATCGATAGAATATTTGAGTCCCAACTAATTTTATATATAGATACTACGCTAATTTTCAGTTATAAAAGATTTGTAAATACTATAACATAAAAATGAGCATGCTGATTTATCCTTGCAGTGCAAATTTTGTATTTGTATGTTGAGATTAATAATCGCACTGTGCAAAAAACGAGGTGTGTGTTATCGAATATGCGACCGATTCTATCAACGAAGAATTTTTCAGTCAATCTATAATGTAATTGTTCAAAGTTTAAAAAAGTGAAAATTGTGACACGAAATTTATTCACGCGATTGAATTTATTAATGTAAATATATATTCAAATAGTCATTAAATTATGTTGATTATATAGGTAATTGAGCAATGTTAAATTCGTGTCAAAACATCACTCATATAGATATGTGGATTTCAATTAATTGCGAACACTTGTTGAGGCGATACTGTTGAAAAATTCATTGTTGAACACTCATAACGCTTGTCTCTCAGTAAAATAGCAAATCTCGTGCCAAATTATTCACAAATAGAGCGACTCCTAGATATCGATAATTCTTCAAAATTGAACAAATCTTGGGCTATATTTGACAAGTGTATAATTTCATCTGAATTTAAAAATGTGCAAAAAAATTGGAGTCATGCTATTTAGAAGAAATGAGAGATGAGTGAATAGTTATGGTGAAGTTTCAGGTATCCTCATATATATAATCAATATGATTTGTTTATGATTTTTTTCAATTTCTACAACGATTTTCTCATCTTTTTGTAAATCAAATTTATATTCATTCAGAACAAGTAATTCCACGAAGAGAACATATGATCAATTCATTGTTATTCATTATTAACCATGACAAGATTTCTGGAGACTTCACCCAAATATAATGAAATTTATTGTAATAATAGTTGTATATGGTGATTCTATTGAGTACTTCCATGCTTGACTTATTTCAATTATTTTATATATATATATGATTGTCTGCAAATTACTCAGTGTATGTGTGCTATTTAGAAAGGGAGCGTGTTTTGTAAAAGTTTTAATAACAATAAAAATGCTCAACATTATAGATTGATTTATTTAAAGACTCAATAAAGATACTATTTTTTCTTCAAGTAAGACTTTAATTTGATTCTATTGAAATGTAAAAGTTTTTCTATCATCAGTTTTTGTATTGTAGTTATCTTTATTCGTCTCGGCCTAATTTGCCTGGAAACGTGACTTAACCATACAACATACATCAGTTACAAGTTTTTGTATTGTATATTGATATTTAATTTAATGATTGGAATATGACAGTCGATATTCATCATCTTCCACTTGATATATCATTAAAAAATAATTAATTCTTATTTCACTCCTTATGATTAATAGAAATAAGAATTTCGATAACTACATAGTTCCTCATTTATTTTTTCAACATAATGCTTTCGTGGATTGATCAATAACTAATCAGAATATAATCCAATTGCCAATGTTTCATATTTAATATTTTGATTGCTGCTTTCTAAACTACTCTACACCCATACTTTAAAACACACACAAAATTAAAAATCAGACAGTCTGATTCAATATCGATTGACTGTGGCTCTTCAATTTGATAAATAAATAAATAATGACTTCATCTTAACAAATAGATTTTTCTTCAACTTCCTAAATGATTTTCTTCAAAACTCACATATTTTTAAATATTTTTACGCAGTATGATTCTATTTATTCGGGATTGATTATTATTAATTAAATCTGATGGATCATGTCCAAAATTTAGTTATAATTAGATCTTATTATTCATATTAGGTGAAGCGAATAGGTATATAAACATGATGATAAAATTGAACGAAAACAAAATTAGATGACTCCGATTACAACAAAACCTCATTAAAATTATTAAAAATCCAGTATAATATTTCTTGTTCATAATTTGATCAAATATTATGTGAAATATTTTTTTGAAAGTCAATAATTGGAAACTCCATGCTTTATTATATATCTGGGTCGTAATATACAAAATAATTCATTCAAACTTATTCAACGTATAACTTAAAAATTTATTTGTTATAAAATTTCTTATAAATATGTTGTTTTATTTGAAAAGAAAAAGAAAAAAAAGAAGAAGAAGAAAAAAAATGTAGCTATATGAAGAAAATGTGATCACGTTTTGATACTGATGATCAATTCTGAGTAAAGCCAGCTTAAAACTAAAGAAAATAGGATAAAAAACGATAAGAAATGAAATAAAGGGTTAATAAAAAGATTAAAATAAAAAGTGAAAGAGCAAACAAGTGCGTGAGAAGATTGAGTTGTTATCATGCGAAAAATATGTAGGTGAAGTATTTGTTGGGTAGAAGATAAGGCGAACGGTTATAGTGTAAAAGGAGAAAAAATTGGAAAGAAGGAAGAAAGAGAAGTGAAAAAATAAAGTAAGGGAGGGAGCGAGATGAAAAAGAGGCGGAGGAAACGGTACAAGCGAAAGAGGACGCAAGGGTGGTAAATGACGTCACGTTGCTAAAGCGACGCTGTAACACTAAGCGTCTGCGTGGGTCGGTGGCGGGTGTCTGGGCCGAGATCAATAGCGTACCAGCAACCAGGTAGTCGGTGTGAGTGGTTCTAGGCTTCTCAATAACGCCAGTCTGGGAGACTCATCTCCAGAGGCAGCAACGCTTTCGAGCTCACTCAGTGACACCGAAGGCGCCATGCCAACCGAGCCGCCCCGTGGGCCTCACGTCGCCTAGGATTCTTAGAACCTCCAGGTACAATCTTTTTCTTTTTCTTATTCACTCCCTCCTTTTTTTTTCTTTTCTTTTTTTTTCACACCCAATTAATCACTCCTCAAGCTCAATAACGACCAATTCGCTTTCTGACAAGTTCACGGTTGAACACTTCCAAAGGCCCTTTTCATTTTAGCCTTGCAATTCACACAATTTTTTTGCCTGCATCTTTGCTCTTTTCAATTTTCTTCGACAAAAGTTGACTTGGAGGTCACTCAAGCACTGGACCACCTCAAACTCATCTTTTTCAAATTCCACAAAGCCTATGAAAATGAAGATGCCTTGTGCACCTTGTTCCACATTTGTATCTCTCTTAAGCTCTCATGAATAAAGCTTGCTGTCTGTATCGAAAACGGGTTTAGCTCAGTAATCAACATTTTGCTATTATACACATCTATATCAAACCATTTTTCAACTATCGCCCGAATATATATATCTCGCCAATTATATATTTCCAACGCAGGACCTCAACTAGTTTTTTTTATACCCAACCACCTTTATTCATCGGCTTAATAACCAGTTACACGCTCATCGCGTGATGCTTTAATAACCATCGATAAAAGTCAATCATTTTCCAATCAAAAACTCTATTCGAAATTAGAGTAGGGACCAATAAAATTTGTTAGCTCTCTTTATCTGCCATTTTATCAAGGATCTTTAGTCGGGTTATATTTCATATTGATGATGAAAAAGCAAACAACTAATCCGATTCAAAGCATGTATATATCTTGCGGTCAATTACGAGTTTCAGCATATTCTCGACATACGTAATCCCTGCTGGATTCATTCCACTCGTCATCTCTCGATCGGATTGACATCAAAGATGGTGGAGACAGCATGCTGATACGTGTGACGTGCACGTCGACAATGACGTCACTTCTTCCGAGACGTCAATTCAAATTGTCAATTTTACAAGCTTTTCCCTGTACCAGAAAGCACCGCAAACTCCATTCGAGTAATTGATATTCTCAAAGTGCTACATTATGTGGTGTAACTTCCGTGCCTACCTCTGCGCGCTTGCTCATGCTTTCTTTTTTGTTTTTGTTTCTTTTCTTGTTTCTCTCTTGTTTTTTTGTTTTGTTTTATTTGTTTGTTTGTTTGTTTGTTGTTTTTTTTTTTTTGAGAAAGACACTCAAGAGCTTGGATGGTTCACTTCGAAACGGAAGCGACTTTAAATTAGAAGTACTTTTCTTTTCAGCAAAGCAATTGTTTTTTGAAGGCTTACATTTCTGTTTCGAAAAACCGGGTCCGACAGTTTAGCAAAATGCAATAATTTTATATAATATATCCAAATGTATATTTTTTATCGTACATTTTTATACAATTATGCTAATGAAACAACTAAAATTAACATGTGCAGTCAAATTCATATGTTTGTTCTCAAAGTTGCATTACATAATTTAATGGCATTGGCACGTGCACAACTTTCCGTGTAAGGAAGAAAATACTACTATTTCATATAGTAGGTAGTTTACACTGTAAGCTACTGTTGCTCTCATAGTTTATGAATTAGGATGTTTACTTGCCGAATTATTTTGCTTATTTTTCGGGCCAAATAAAATTCGATTAATTCTTTTATCAACTCGATATATACTGCAACCAAAAATTATATAGACCGGTTCTTTATAGACAGATTCAGTTTGACATACTGTAGGTGCAATATTTTTATTTTACATGCACGGTATATTAAAGTAGATCCGTCATTTTAAGCACCTGATCCATGTTCAGTGTAAAGAAATGTGTATATATGTTGTTGAAACAGTGGTGTTGATGCATGAACCCAGTCCCCGAGGAGCAATTTCAAATACTAATTTATATGATGTTCTAATCACGAATTAGTTTTCTAGTATATTTTTAATTTTTATGATACGTTCACAGAATGTGTTATTTTTCTTAAATACTACAATAAATATTTGAACTTTATCGAAAAAAAAAAAAAACCAACATAATAGATTAA
>JAAMPD010001605.1:22361-69599 GCA_025266255.1 Trissolcus basalis | reverse complement strand
AAAAAAAAAACAAACATAATGATTACTTTAAAAATGATAGCTACCAATATAAAACTTGTTTAAAGAGATATTATACTTAACTTTTATCCACATCAACAGGCTTTACAATCTTAAATCATACATAAAACTGTAAACATCAAATTAATAAAATATCATCTCAAGCTCAAGATAAATAGACGTGTTGACTTTCCACTTATTTTTATATTAAAAAACTGTTTTAGTTTCGTAAAAAAACTGGCATCTAATATAATGAAGCGATAAAAACATGATAGGCGAATAAAAGGTATCTAAAGATGTGTATAGCTTGATCCCTCGGTTATTTTTACACGTAAATGAATCAACTCAAGATTTTGTTTATAATGTGCAAACATGAACATTTTGTAACTAACTACTACATTAATGAGTTTATATCTGTTTTCAGGCCGTCGCGATGTGGCCTGGAGCGCTATCGTTCATAGTGTTATTTACCGTTTTGCTTCATCCAGTAAGGTGAGTAAAATGATGTTTGACGCAAGTCATATTTTGAGATTATTGAACACTAAAACAAAAATATTTTAAAAAATGTTGTAAATATTTAAAATTGAAACAATTGTGAAGAAGATATTTTAGTTTAAAACTCTTGATTAAGTTCTGCTGTCAATTTTGACACTGCAATAAGGTCATTTACAATACTTTTCATATAAAAAACTTGCTTTTTCTATTCAATGCGTGGAGAGGGCGAGGAAATTAAAAAAAGACGTTGGAATTAGGCCGGAAAAAGGCTAAAAAGGCTGAAGTTAGGCTGTAACTGGATTGAAATTGTCGGCGCCAAACGATGTCAAGCTGAGAATGGGATATGTTGAGAACGTCGTATTATTTCAATTGTATGACACATTTCGAAAAATTTAAAGCTATTTTTTGACATACTTTTCCTATTATCAAAAAGTCTCTGTTAATCATTCTCTAATAAACTGGAGAGAGAAAAAATGCAAAACTTTTAAAAGCATTTTCTTGTGCCAATTATTTTGTTTTGCTAACAATAAGAAAGGAGAATTCAAAATAATAGTACAAAAATAATGACGATACGTTGAACGTTGATCTATCAGCGATTGATCAAATTTATTTGTTAATTATAAAATAGTAATAATTTGATTGATTAATATTGATCGTTGTTAACTTTTAACAAGCTTGAATGGAAAAAAGTAGGTTGCAATGTTGATGTATGGATGACAGATGATGCTGCGTTCAGAGTACGCGACGCTGTAACTTTGAATAGCCACCATGGGCTGCGGTTCTTTTAACTGAGCCAGTGAAAGGAAAATGTATCATCAGAAATTAGCCCTGGGCTACAGACTGGTTTGAATATTTCACCAAATCATCTGTGATCATAAATTCGTATTAATATAGAGAATCCATCGGGCTGAAAACCCGCTCTAAACTTTGTTATTTATATACAAGCCTGTTGATACTCTCATCATATTTCTTCTTGCTCGATATTACATTTAATTACATACTGATTATTCAAACCGAAATATTGACTACATAATTTCCATCTTCAATGTTACATGATTTGATAATAATTGGTTTTATATCAAAAATTGAAAATACCCCTCCCCCCCCCCTTTCTATGATAACATAATTACATATATATTTTGTCGTACGTGTATTGTAGATGTACGGTGCAGAAAGTAAATTTTCGAGAGAAAGAGAAGCAGGTGCTCGACAGCATCCTGGGACCCGGCAAATACGATGCTCGAATCCGACCAAGCGGTATAAATGGGACAGGTTAGGATCATTCTGTTTGAACAATATGTTAGTTGCATGCATGAAAATGGTTTTCTCTACAGATACATAACATCAAAAATAATGATATAAAGATAAACCACAAATCATAGTTAACATAATAGACGACAAGTCTATATATGTAACAATTTTATTTTAACCACTTAAAGGGACGTATTCCAACAAACTATGTGTTAAAAAACAAACGTTAATTGTGAAAGACTTTGTTTACACATTATCACAGCAGTTGTGAAATGTCAAAATTATTGACCAAAAAAATCGAGATAATTCATTATTTGTATATAAACATTATACGTACTTGCAAGTCTATCTACAAACAACTTTAACCTTTTTCAAAAACCTCCAACATTTTTGGACCATCCGCTTAAAAAATAATTCAAGACGCTTATAGTAATGTACAGTAAATATTTGTACACAAATATTTATACATTGTGAAACTAATTTTATGAGTAATATTCATTTCGTTGAAATTGTTATACTTTAATCATCGCAGATCCTGCCTTTTAATTTGATTTCTTGTGTTAATCTACAGTAGCTAATTTGAGGTTTACGTTGTTGGCCTAGACATGATAGAGTTACTTCTATGGCTATTCAGTTTTAGCAAATCAATTTCAATCAGATTTTTTGCATTAATCTTTTGAGCTATATACATTTCTTCGTTATAATAACAATTTATTCATTATGAATACAAAAAACATTTGATCGAACAAATATATGACTCAAAAGTTTAATGAATTAATCAAAAAAATTGCTTTAATATTAAACCAGCTTTGTGTACAGGCGTTATAAGGCAATTGACTCCCACAGGTCAGATTATTTTAAGTTTTTTTTTAACATATGGTCATTTTCAAACACCAGTTAGACATTTAATTCATGCCTAGTGAATAAAATTAACTTTCAATCTGCTTATATTTTGTTCATCCATTTTACATTTCTTTGCAATTTTATGAAAATGTTTGTTGCTTTAGGTAACATCTAGTTGTTTTTAATTAAACATGACTAAATTCAACTTGATTTTCCCATATAGAATTTCACTGTGATAATAAACCATTTTAATTCAGATATAATTTCTTTTTTTCAATTATTTTTTTATTTTCAAAGTCGTATCAGCTTTTCAGCTTTGCATCGAAACACTTAAATATCAAGCATTCTAATTACGACAATTCAAAACGATATCATGGCTCAATATATATGGAACTGTTGTAATTTGTTGTTACAATGAAGAAGAGATAAGAACTTCAATTTGAATGTTGTTCATTTTGAAAGACAGGTAAAATTATGAAATTCAACTACAACAAAACTTTCAAAACACATGAAAACGTCATTATATAGAATTTGTAGATTCTTTGAAATAAAAAATGTATCTAAGAGAGAATATCGTTCAGCATGATAATATTTTGACATTTTGATTTACCGTACATTCTAGACTTTTTTTTAAAGACAAAAAAATTACAATTTCAGGTTATTTTAAACTTTCATTCTGTAGTTATTTAATCGCCAAACATTTATTAAAGCTCGTAAATTTTTCTCAGCTGTCAGAACAAAATTGATAACTGATGACTATCCGTCACTCAACAAACATTAATAGATGTTTGTCGATGAGTCTTAATTTGTTGGACTATTACATGTTTAATCATAATAAATGTTTGTAGTTTATTAGTTCGTCCATGATAATATTTTTAGTTTTTTAATTTGCATCACGAAAAGAGTTAGTCGCTGACATTTCATTTACAACAATAACAATATATTTAAAGCTATAGATTTAATCGTTTTATCATTTGTGAGCCTGAGTTTTGAATGCGTATAAAAATTAAGTTTTCGTTATTATTATTACTACAATTATTATTAAACCATTTAGGAGAGTTTCTGATAGTTGATGCTGGTAATAGTGATTGATGCTGTACGGATTTACATTATATACATATAGAAACACAACATTAACGATTTACGATTTTGTAGATCGAAGATACGAATCAGTGTTGTTCAACTTGAATCGATTAAAAAATGCGATAATTAAAAAAAACATTCAAGTATAACATATGGGAAGAGAGGTCTTATTGATGATATGGACTAAAACGATGTCTGCCCTTGAATCTAACATCAATCAATCTCACGAACCATATCTAGTTAATTACTCAGATTTCTTTATTAAACCAAATTGAAACTATTTTCACTAATGATTGTGGGTTCCTTGACCTATTCAAAGATGTTTGTGTATAAAATCGAACCGTTCTGTATAAAAGAAACATGTTCTTTCGATCGTTAAATATGAATGAAGAAACAAACTTATAAAATAATCAGTTATCAGTGTTTATGATCTCGTGTGGTGGGAAAATAAAAGTTGGCAAAAATACAAAGTAATTACTTGTTGAGAATGTAGATCGAACACGCGATAGTTGGAAATTAGGGTGAAATTTGTTGCAAGTTAAGAAAATGGATATGTTGAGAAATCTATAAGCGCATTGATGAGTTGCTTATTAGACGAAAATGTCTCGTTCGTCGGTTGACAAGGTGCGCAAATATTTCATCCGCAGGTATAAGCGGCAGGCAATTAAAGAGGTCTGGAGCATCGGCAAACGAAGGCTTTTGCTTTAGCCAAGCTGGATAGTTAAGTTGAGTTAAAACAATTTGATTTAACAATATTTGACTCACGTTTGTTTCATTTGACTCTGTGCTGATCAATTTTGAACATATATGCAAATTATTGGACGATGTGTGGTAATGAGAATTTAAGTGAATTTGAACTTGGATATGCTCTGATTCTAAGGTACGAGATCATACAACATCAATGATGACTTTTCACAAATATACGATGTAAATTAGAAAAATCAAATATCAATTGAATGGACAAATTTTGAAACGCCTATCATATTTGAATAATCATCATCATGGTCATCATTTTATAAAGATATTGTTGATGATTGTTATCCAAAGAGTAATGTTAGTAAAGAGGGGTTGTGTTATTTTTGCCCTTAGATGGGCCGGCCATTGTCCGGGTTAACCTGTTTGTGCGAAGCATTGCAACTATTAGTGACATCAAGATGGTAAGTATGTGATTCCATGCCTGTTTTACGACACGGACCTCTTTTGTCTTTGCGGGTTTTGTATATTTCCGCAAACAGTAGGTGCAATGTAGGTTATATAGCATTTCAAAGCCGTGATCAAACCAGCAACTTCCTAATCACATTCGCATCTTTTTCTCCTTTAATTAATGACCTTCATCCTCCTAGCATTTAGTATAGATGCAGGCATGAAGTATATTACAGCTTGTTTTTCGTAACAGGGCCAAACGCAATGATCAATTTGTTAGTCATGTGTGTTTTTTATATCCATGTTGACTTAGATGTGTTAATTACAGATTCAAAATTTGTTCGATCCATCAAGAATTTCTTTCTACTCAAATAGACGCTCAAAAAATCATGCATTTAAAACAACCAATGTGTTCTTACTTTTTTTTTCAATTAATGTACAATGTATTCAAACTACGAAAAAAAATCACTGACTTTTTCAAACACATTTGCAAGTTTTGTCCAACAAAATTGTGCATGAATGTTCTCCAGGATGGATATATCATTATTGAATTCATATCTGCAATATTTTCTCAAATCAAGGAAACAGTCATTTGACTTTATCTTTCTTAATCTTTATCTACAATATCTTTATCTACAAAAATCTACATGATATTTATTTGTGCGTCAAAAATTCGTCCAATTTTTTATAAACATTTACTTTAAAGATTGTTTCAAAAAATTATCATATATAAATAAATACTCACTAATTAACACTCATACACTCATTTACCCATTTATTTATGAAATTGAATGATATACATTATTTTAACACCATTTTATTTTACCACTTTGTTAACAAATGTAAAAATGAATACCCCTTCGTTATCTTTTCGGGTATCATTAAAATAATTATTTATATTGTAAGCATAACCTATTTTTACATGATTGAATATGCGTATCTTGTGCAAGCACAAAAGTGCATGCGACATACATCTGCGTCGCTATTGTTTCTTCCGTTCGTCAGATATATATTCTTAATAAGCAAATTTCCTTACTTTCACAATAATAGTATTTCAATGTTCCAACTCACTATCAATGTTGGAACATTGTTTTTTCCAACTCAAAAATGCTGATACTTTATCAATCACATCATGATCGGTATAATTGGACCGAAATTAACTTTATTTCGAAAAATGTGTAACATTTTCTACTGCAACTATTAAAATTGAAAGTTTCCATTCAATCGAGTTTTGACGTATTCGTATAACTATATGAAAATGAAAATATGATCCTTGTCATTAAGATGAGCCCACAAAAATTTATAAGTCTCAGTCTGGAGCCGATCAAATTTTTACGAGAAATTATTGAATTGTTGTATACTCTATTATAATCACATACCATTTATGTCATCTGACGTATGCGTGTATGCGATTAAGACGCACGAATAGAACTGATGACTACTTTTCTTCCACAGTGAACAACGTATAATAATAATCAAACATCAAAAGAAATTTTTTTTATAGTAACTGAATGAACATAAAAGTATTGTTATCGTGGTTTCTGATAATAACCAGGTAAGTGATTTTTATATTTTTGAATTATAAAGTACCAAATATTTCAATTTTTGATACTGATATTTTCATTTGATGAACTCAAAAATATATTTCATTAAATAAATATTACAAAATGAAATATTCAAGCTCATGAAATAATAATATAAAGATTTGAAATATTTGATGGAGAATAATTGAAAAATATAAAAAGTACTTTGGTGGTTATTACTGAAACACCGGACGTATATATGAAAGTCTTGTATATTTTATAGATAATTGAAACAGCGAGGAGTCATAAAATTATTGTTTCGTCGAATTGATTTGTACAATGGCTGGAGTTGCGATAAGAAAACGCTGGTTGAACTAACACAGCTTTTTACAAAAGAGAAAGCTCACTAGGAATCATCAAAAGCTTTGCAGCAGATGAATAATGATACCTTGATAAACACCGAAAGAGTCCTCCAAAAGTTATTCATTTTAGTGTAGTTCAGCTCAGTGATGTTCGCCATCTTATCAAGATGAAAGTTACAAAAAGGATTGTTGAGCTCCATGTACAATTTGTTATGATAGTAAAAAGTTGTACCTGGATAAAAAAAATTTTCATCTGAGAAAATTTTATTCAGTTTGTTTTCTCACAAAAAGCTGTGAAACTTTAATTAAGAATAGCAATTGCAGCAAAATTTTCATTTCCCTTACCTAGTTGCCATCGGAAAAGGAAATAGATATACATATATATATACATATACATATACGTATATATTACCGGCAAAGTATCGAATTCATATAAATTTAAATTGAAAACTGGCGAAAAATATTAGTATACTTGATATGATGATATGAAAATGATTGAAAATTCAGATATTTGAACAACAGTCAAACATACATAGATATAAGTGTGAGCGAATAATAGTATTTTATATTTTTTCTTAAATAAAACAAAGAATCATTTTATATTAAGCAACGAGTTAAAAAAAAATTGTTTACTTGACCAGCGTGATTTAATTGTCAAGCCCAAATCTTAAGTTTATTTCAATTTATGATCCGTTTCAGAAGCATAATTGTACTCAACGTACTTGGCTGAGAAAAATGTCTATTTTATATTGTGCTGGTTTGGAAATAGGCATTTTATAGAATGCCTGGGAATTTGGAGACATTCCATAGAATGCCTGAGTTATTGACTCTGCTGGTAATATATACATATATGACGTCAATTATGAGAGTGTCAGTAGTACGTTGCATAAGTAATCAGCTACAGTTTCAGTTGAGAAAAATTAATTGATGTATTTTGTTTGCTATGTTAGATGGGGCCGCGGTAGTGCGCGTCAACATATTTGTTCGAAGTATCTCAAAAATAGATGACGTAACCATGGTAAGTTTGAAACTGAAACGCCCGAAGCTCATAGACACACGCACACGCATATGCTGGGTGTTTGTTATTTGTACTATTGTCTAATGTCAATCAATTATTCAATAACATTTTTTATCTCAAATAAACATCTCTTACGATTCATATTTTTTGTTCTTATTAGTTTTCAGTGTTGTTACTTACGTACTCATTTTGACATTTATATACATTTTTATTCAAAGTCAAAAATAATTATGACCATGTATGTGAAATTTCAACGAGTGATAGTTTTATTCTCTGCTTACAGTTTGACTTCCATTTGTAGTTACTTTTTTTAATCATTTTCATCAACATCATTTTTCACATGTATCTACTCAGATTAAAAAACCTATTTGAAAAGCAAACTTCAAGTACTCGTACAAATTCTTTTTTCTTTTTTTTTTTGCTGTTCTAGTTAACAAACTTTTTCTATTTACTGAAAATTAAATTAAAAAAATGTTGCGCGTATAATCTGATAAAAACAAAAAAATGGATTGAAAAAATTGCCACAAGTTTTGTTAAGTGTGCGAATTTATATTGACGAAAAATAGTTATAATATCGTTTTTGAATCTGGGTATGTACATTCATCTCTTTCGCGTATGCTTGGGCGTGGCAGTTGAAGTGCATCGAGCGACCCAGCTGGACTGATAATACTCTGATAAATCAATGATGATGACTAGCCTAAAATATTCGCATCGGAACGACATTACGCTCGCTATTAAGAGCTTGATAGTACATTTTATCGTGTTTGATACACTTCAGTTGTCTTGTTTTGCTTTTACTTCATTTCCGACATAATCTTTTTGCCCCCTTTTCTACTTTTCATTCATTGTAGTTTTTCAAAGATATTTTTCTATGTTTCAGATATGTGCACAACTATACATACACTCATAACTTCACACGAACAGAACACAGTTGGGTGTCTGATATTACAGTTCACTATCACACGGTGATTGAAAATAAATGCCCTGTACCTTGATTTGTCACAGGTTACGTTCTAGTCATCACTTTCAGTCATTCACTCATTTATTCATTGTTATTTTTATTTATACATTTCTTATTTACTTATTATCAATCTTCAACCATCAGTAAGATCCGATGACTGGACACCATCGACTTATTTTGATAAATTAAGGTACAGGCTCTTTTATTCTTCATCGCCATTATAATTAGTTTCGTTTGCTGCTGTGACAATCATTTGTTGTTAATATACAGTTCACGGTAGATTTGATTGTTCCAAGTTCCAAGTTCTTAATTCATTGATTCAACAATCATTCATCTTCTTCTTTTTCTTTATTCTGTAAGAGCTCTACTCTGCTCTACATCACCTATACTTGCAAAAAATTTAGACCGAAAGAAAATAATACATTTTTGCCGAAAAAAAGCTATCGGCGTTGAAAAGTACTTTTTTTTTTAATTATACTCGTAATTTGACAAGAGGAAAAAAAACGAATTGATGCCCTGTTGAATTTAGTAATGAAAATATTTGTTCTCGTGGATAGAATATAAAGGAAAAAGAAGAAGCGTGACTTATCCATATAATTGAATTACTGTGATTATTTGTCAAAAAGGAAAGTACGGGTCAAAGGGTTAAGAACGTTAATCGATAATACGGGTGTTTCGTTTCTTTTCACATTTTCTACCATGCGTTGTGTGCACACTTTTAAAAATGCTTGGTTGTCTCAAATTGAAAACCGGTCATTTGAAGCAAAGAATGCTCTCAATGTTTGAGAATAACTGAATATCAGATTGTCTTAACCTGAATCTAATTGTCACAAGTAATGTTCAAAGCTCACAACAATAAGAGAATAGAAAAACTAAATTTTCTGAAATCATTATTTTTTCAAATATTGTTTTACTCAAAATAACATTGATCAATCATTTGGATTTGATGTGGCAAAAAGTATTTATATTTTATTTTAACATATTTTATTTAAAATTTCTCAAAAATTTAACTCGACAATGAAACTAATACATTATTCAATGTTTATAACATTATTCCAACCACCCAAAAGAACGTTCAACTATTTGCTCATGCGTAAACTAAGTAAAACAAACTTTGATATTTCATTATTTTTAATATTTTTAAAAATTCTTGACATCAAACGTGATATACGAGTTTAACGATTTCATCATACATTGTGTAACAAGTATCGATATGAATAATGTAGTTTTAGATTTTCATGATAATGATAATAATAATGATTATTATTATCATCATTATCATGACTTATTAGACTTTGCAGTTAATTCACTCTATTGTAACTAGAACTTTGACATTTCTCTAAATTATTTAGCTTGAAGTGATTTTTTATATAGTGGCTAATGCAGATTCACCATTAGTAAAGCTTATGATGATTATTGCAATGACAGCAGAAAGTCACTAAGACCATGATATGAAATTTGAATAAATTTGTTAGTTTAGAATGAATTTAGCATCAAGTTGAGTTCTAACGATGAAAATTGAATGTTTGTTGAGATTCATAGATGAAAATGAATTTGAACAAGAGCTTTTGTATTCATCGTTAGAAGTCAAAAAATTGAAGGAAAAATGTTGTCATGGTCGTGTGGTTCGTTGATTTGAATTATGTTTGAAACATTAGCAAGATGATCTGATTGTCCTAATTACTTGATTTGGTCTGAAACGCAAAGTACATAAAGGTCGATGATGAACTGAAATGGGTTTGAACATTTAATCGGTTCAGCTATTAGGAGTGAATAATTTTTGTCTGCATGAATGAGCGCAGACATGAGGTGTTATTCCGAGAATGATAATGACCCCGGTGACCAGAATGTCCTTTAAATGGCTATGTAAATGTATGTTTGCATAATCAGTCATAAAAGGATAATGTATGTTTTGCAAATTTTGACAATTTAGAATTTCACCAATCCCCGTCTCCATAGACAGGTTCAGTTAGTCCAAATCATTGCATTTTTTCCTTTGATCAGGACAAAAGAATTAATTTATTCTATTAGCCTTGTCAGGTTTTCGAATCGGGGCCACGTATTTACAGCGTTACACGTATATATATACATGGGCTGTTGGATCTCGATTCTGGCAACGTGAATATACTTCAGCTGAATTGGTTTTACCTTGATTACGATCCCGCAAGGAGCTAATGTTTTTTCATTTAAAAAGCATTCGCCACATTTCAACATAACTGACACATTAAACAAGAATTAAATTTATTTTTGTATATTTAATAAAAAATAGCATTTTCATGTACATTGACCAGCTGTTTCCATTGGCATATCACCTCAATGACGTAAGAATGATTGAATGAAATTAAAAAAAAAGGAATAATAATGTGAACAAACTAAATTGGATAATTATTTGATCGATTAGCATTACGAATAATAATCAGCTTGTTTTGTTCTGTTCCGGTCGTGTACTAGAAGGCCCGACTCGAGTCAGTGTCAACATGTTTCTCCGCTCAATCAGCAAAATGAATGATTTGTTTATGGTGAGTGCAACAATCCATCAACAAAGCCTACAGTCTATACATATATCCACACGAGTTGTATTATTTATAACGTCACGTGATTCAAAAGATATACAAGACTTGCACTTTCTTTGTACATTATATATTATATTGTACATGATTGTATGGGCCGCGCTATATATTACCAATTGATGTATGCTATACATATCGTTAACTTTTTAATGTCGTCATATTGTCATGTGTACCTAAATAAGCATTACTATGTGGGTTTTTCGTTTTGGATTGTCCGACTGACTGCATTATAAGTTTTATACAAAGAATATATTTTATAAATTGTGGCTATTTATTTTTTAGCCTCTGTACGACAGAATGTTGGTATAACTTAATATTTCACGGCCGGACCAAACGCAACAGCTGAATTTATTTTCCTCCCCCTTTTTTCTGTATCCTCCATAAAAGCACGACATCTATCATTTTACCTTCCTCAGTTTCTACTTCAACATTTTCATCTTACATCAATCAATTTATTCATCACATCATTCATTTTCTCGTTGTTGATTTGTTGTATCCCTGCAACGCTCTTAAGGTGAAATGTCAACGGCTGGCGCAAATGTAGTCCACTACTTTTCATTCAAAATGTCTCAGAATCAGGCTCTCAGTTAAACGAATGTTGTATTATTAAAGAACATAAATCCCACCCTCGTTCGTCAACTCAATGCCATGATTCCATACATTCATCAAACTAGTGATATAAACCAGGATTGTGTCAGCCGAACAAAAGAACAATTTTCGGTTATAAATTCTAATTAACAAAATGAACAATGATAATAATTTTATGCCAAACACAACAGTGATTTTTCTTTCAAAAATTTAACTCAGATTATCATTTATATCCATGGATATAATTGAACATTTTCAGAAACAGAATACAAATACGTCTCAGCGAGATCATTTTTTGCAGCGACTAAAAACTTTTTATAAGGGTTTTCTTCACTTTTGACATTCATTTTTGAATATAATATAAAAAATAGTGTTTATTCGAGCTCATTTTTATATTTGACACAACGTGTATGAATTGTGCGACGAAATTGTGAAAAAGAACGTTTCAGTTTAGATTGGACGACTCAACCAATGAAATAGTAATCAATTATAATGACTTGTTGGTGTATTTATAAGATGAAAATGAAGTAGTATTTTTATTCATGTTTGCTCATGAATACATACCGTTACTTAATTTTAGCATGAGATTACTATCCTTTTATTTCGATATTCATCGTATATCCGATATCCGATATTATTTAATAATTTCATGAAGAAGTGATAAACGTGATTTGCTCGTGTGTCAATTATGCTACAGCTTCTTCATATATGTACCCACATTAGCACATTTATTTACATGCCTTTCAATAATACAAAATCCAATTCTTCTTTATCTTGGCCTCATCGTTCAGAACATTATATTCACTTTCATTCACAAATTTGAAACAGTTTCTACACTGAAAAAAAAAAGTTACAAAGAATCAAGTTCATTATACTTAAATTTAACAATTCAAGTGAAATATACTTGAATCAAAATAGATTTTTTTCAGTGTACCATCCGATATAATTTTCAAATTCAAAAATATGTTATTTTTGGTAAAACAATATTAATGACATAATTGAATGATTCCACTACTGGGCTGAAGAGACAGATTTGAGGATTCATGATGACAATATAGATCTATAACAGTGAATAAAGATAGTTTGAATGATAAATCTGACCGAACCATACGCCTAAAAATTTCTTTGTTAATGCAAAGAATTGGTAAGTTGTTTTTCAAGACGAAACAATTTTATTTCATTTAGATTAACAATAGTTGACATAAAAAGTGAATCGCATGTAATATCCATTAATTGAACTGTATACTTTAAGGGAGTTGTCATATCGATGTTTTGATTCCAATGTTAGTATAGATATTAGTGTAAATATAAAAGCGCTCTTGAAAATTGTTGTTGCTTTTGCATGTCTCAAACCCGGCGTGCTTCTAAAAGAATATTTAGTTGACACAGCAAAATGTGTTTATTTGCGCCTGATTTTGAATTATAATCCATCGTGTTAGCATTAAATTCAATCGAGTTTAAACTAAGATTTCAGTTAAGTTTGCCAAACTGAATAAACTTTAGTCAATTCCATTAATTCATCATTCAATCAAAAGTTAATCCGCTAGTTTTATAATCTAGTTTCAAATTTTAGGCACTGCAACTCAAATATTCTTTGCATCTGAATAAAATTATTCTATCCAATACATATTATAAACATGATCATTCTTCTAGCTAAATATATATATTCCCTCTGCTTTGATCACAGGTTTTTAACATGGTTTTCTGCAAAGACAATCGAGCCCGAGCAATTTTTAGCTAAATTTAATTTCATTTTTGATTTTCTATTCAGATAAATGATAAATAACGATTTACTGTGTCATGTTGTTTTCTGGATAAGAATTTTAAAATGTTTTTTATGCAAAATTCTAACGTACAATTTTTTTTTCTCTCTCTTTCTCTCTCTCTTTGCAAACTAGTATGAATAATGATGATCATCAGATTTTTTGATGTGACTGTTAAGAATAACCAGTTGAGTGTAAATGTATATATAAGTATATGTCCTATACACTCAACCGTGATTATTGCTCATGAAAGCGACAACTTTAGTCATTAATAATGATTTTAGAATATATAAAGCAAGGCAAACGACTTGCAGCTTTGTTTGCAAGAGTATTTTTTCACTTTTGATTCAAAGTGTTTTTAACAGCAATAAATCGAGATTTTCTGCCTCTAGGAATACTCGGTACAGTTAACATTTCGAGAACAATGGGTGGATGAAAGGCTGCGCTTTGATGATTTTAAAGGTAAATAAATTAATACAAACTCAAATTACTCGGATTTTGTTTTCGTACTAAATTATCTGTTTTTGATGCAACCAACGGTCTGTAAATTAAAGGAACGAAATTCGTAATGCGATTGATAAATTCCAACCACTTGCAGTTTCCGCTTGACGATAACAACAACAATAGCAATAACAATAAAAACTAAATGCATTAAAAATGACTGTAATTTTAGGTAAACTGAAATATCTCACACTGACAGACGCCGATCGTGTATGGATGCCAGATTTGTTTTTTGCCAACGAAAAAGATGGCCACTTCCACAATATCATTATGCCGAATGTGTACATACGAATCTTTCCCGAAGGTTCTGTTCTTTATAGTATACGGTTAGTTTTTCGTCTTAACAGCGACTATTAAATTTCGTACTGTTCAAATGAATATATTTAATTTCATTGTAAACTACTGTTTTCAGAATTTCCCTTACTTTATCTTGTCCTATGGATTTAAAGTTATACCCTCTAGACCGACAGACTTGCTCACTGCGTATGGCCAGCTGTGAGTATAAAAAATTTATTTTTTTAATATTTGATATATTGTCAACTTGTTTGTGATCAAGTTGAAAATTCAACTTGGTGTATCAACAAGAAATGTCTAATTTGTATAAAGTATGTGATTGATGAATAAACATGAATTCACAGATGGATGGACAACGGACGATCTCGTGTTCCAATGGAAAGAAGGTGATCCTGTCCAAGTGATTAAAAATTTACATTTGCCCCGGTTTACGTTAGAGAAATTTCGTACCAACTATTGTAACTCCAAAACTAATACCGGTGGGTAAAAACAGCTCATAGTAATAATAGTAACAGTAATAATAAAAATAATAATAAAAGTAATAATACAGTTATTCATGTATGTTTGTCAATAATGATGCATTGTGTGTTTTTATAGGCGAATACAGCTGTTTAAAAGTGGATTTGTTTTTCAAGAGAGAGTTCAGTTACTATCTTATCCAGATCTACATTCCCTGCTGCATGCTTGTGATTGTATCATGGGTGTCTTTTTGGTTGGATCAAAGTGCTGTTCCAGCTCGAGTGTCACTCGGTAAATTTTTAAATTGACTCCTTTCTTTCGTTTTCAAATACAAGTCCACTACCAAGGGTGTTGTCCGAGTATTTGACGTGGCACGAATTAACTTTCAAACTCTTTAAAAATTGAAATGTTGAACCCATCGGTTTATCAACTTTTAATGTGTCTGCACAAATATTTACTCAAACTACTTGAAATAATCATTTTTTACAACCACATAGCGGACACTTTGCAGTGATACATTTTTGAATGGCATGTCAAAACTGATAAATGTTTTTCTTCGTGTCCGGTTAAATTTGAATAAAGTGATGTTTATTTGAAAGGAAAAAAAGCACGGATCATTTATCGACTTTTTTTTATCAAAGAAAAGAGATATATTTGCATTCAATGAATCATACATAAGGCATTTGGTACAAGGCAATATATCTTGGTCAAAATATACGTTATTCATAGAAACGAAGACCTTTTATACTTGGGTTAATTTTACATGAGAAAATATCATTTAAAATGTATGACACATTGTCAACAAAATTCGTTTAAACAAACTGGATGTTTTGAACGTTAGTTTTAATGGATGGAATTGAATGTTTAGGTGTGACAACACTTCTTACGATGGCTACACAAACATCGGGTATAAATGCTTCACTGCCACCAGTGTCCTATACGAAGGCCATAGACGTATGGACAGGAGTATGCTTGACATTCGTGTTTGGCGCTCTATTAGAATTCGCTTTAGTGAATTATGCTTCGCGGAGCGACACACACCACGAAAACGAAAAGAAGAAATTAAAATACCGCGAAATGGAGCATTCAACATCGGTTGATCCATCATCAGAGATCATGGATCAAGATGGGTCTACGAACTTCGCCATGGTCAGTGTTGATCGTGCATATCGTAAGGGCTCTTGCATGGTAAAATATGTTTTGTTGCATTTCTTCACAATACATTGCAATGTTATTTTTAATATTACACCAATCAATAGTATAATCTTTTGATTAATTTCTAATTATTTCATTTCAACATTTTCACTTGATATACTTATTCTTCAAATTTTACTTTCAATTCTGTTATTTCATTTTTTTTTTTTTTTTTTTTTTTTTTTGTAAATCTCATTATTACATGATTTGCAAGGTTTGTAGTTGCAAAATCTACTTGAAACTTGCATTCGTTCAAACGTGATTTATAAATTCATTTATAAAATAAGACAATATTATTACGATTATGTTGATCTGGTAGACATATTTTCCCATCAGGTTAAACGCATAACAAGTGGAAAAAGATTACGTTCACTGAAAAATAGAACAAAGTGAAATAAAAGTTGTGAAATGTTTCAAATTTCGAAAAAGCTTTTGAAAATGAGATTGCTATTTATTGTTTTAACGGTGGCAAAGAAAATGCGTCTATTGATTTTCCCACATATTGGACACAGTTTCAAGTAGGAATATAATAAAAGAGACCCCCAGGAAAAAAGAATCTTACCTCTGCAATTGTTTTTTTAATTTAAGAAAATATGTAAAAATAAACTTTTTTTTTCATTTGGTAATAATATATTTAAAAAATGGCAATTTTAATTGAATAAGTTACGATTAATGATTTTATTGGTCACGATTTGACCTAATACGAAACTGATTGCCAGTGATCGAACAGTTTTCCTCTATTTGCCATCAAGTTCTATTTACTTTTCCGTTCGTTCGATGACACAAAGATTGGATCGATTCTGTTGTTGTTCCAGAAAAATTCAGAGTTATCTATCATTTGGTTGTCCTACTATTCATTGTAAAAAACCTATTTTTATTGTTACGAGACATAAAGCAAATGAAAATTAAAATGTTGTTGGCAAATTTAGAAAAAAAATATGTTGTCTATCAATTAAATAATTGAAAAAAATAAAAACACTGATGGGCTGAAAGCCAGTTTAGTTGTAGCGCACTTATAGTGAGTCATTTAGTTATCTTGGCATGGCACTTTTTTGCAAAATTCTATAATTTGATAATATTTTTATTTGTTCCTGGAAGGGTGAAAACACTACAAACCAAATTTTGTTTGCCGAATTCAATGCAAATTCACTCTAAACAAACCTTGTTTTGTATTTTTATATTTTTATTGCAGTAGCTTGTTTTGAAAAAGTTTGACTGTATAATAAAAAAAAAAGCTAAAAATTGGCATAAAGAAATAGAATGATATGGGAAAGATTTTAGAGTAGTTGATAGCAAATGATGATGAAGAAGTGAGAAAAACTGAATTGTGCGATTAGTTGAGTAGCAAGGTTGAAATGGTTACGGTTGGACGATTTCGATTGCAGGACTAGCAATTGAAATGGTAAGGGTGTAATCATTTGAATGTTGAGTGAATTTGTGAGTGATTGGGATTGTGAATATTAAAAAATAACGCAATATAATATATACTTGAAACACGACCAAAGTTGTGAACTGTCCAGTGTGAATCAAAGACAGCGGGCTTTCTTTCAGAAGCCTCTGGTCAGACACCCGGAGGATACTGTCTCTATGAACAAGATGCAACAATGCGAGATTCATATGAACCCGCAACAAAAAAACTGCTGCAGGTCGTGGCTGTCCAAATTCCCGACGAGGTCCAAGCGCATCGACGTCATCGCACGAGTAACCTTCCCTCTAGTCTTCGCTCTGTTCAATCTCGTGTACTGGTCAACTTACCTCTTTCGCGAGGAAACGGACACGGATTAAACGTGGACGAGGAAGCGCTCGGACCAAGGAATGGGACTCGCGGTCAACTCTACCATTTCTATCCCCGGACCCGGACAGGATTATGTCACAAGCATTATCAACCGCCCGTGTCACAGACATCATCAACGCAGCGCAGACACCGACAAAAGCAAGCGGTGCCGCACAAATCTAGACAGCGATATCGTCAGGCCGAACGCTCGCCGTCGCTCTCCTCGCCGAGTGAGAGCGAGCATCGGGCTTACTCGTCGCCGAGGACGCCAAGCACTCGCTCGAGGAGCCCCGCAGGCCGCAGGTCGACGTCCTCGCCGTCGCCCACCGCGTCACCCACAGCGACCAGCCCGTCATCGCCGACCTTGTTCCGCGCTCAGCCCTTCCAACCAGCCGTCGACAATTGCTGCTGGGGCCTCATTCCTAGACGATGGTTTCGCTGTCGGGCACGGGGCAGCGCTCAGATCGATGTCTTTGCGCGAATCGCATTTCCTGCAATGTTCATTCTCTTCAATCTTGCCTACTGGTCGACTTACATGTTTCGCAAGGAGGAGAAGATGAACTGAACCAACGGATCCCGGATTATAATACAACTCTGTGTGAATGCGTTCGTTCATGAGAGAGACTGTTTAGCTGTTTGCATGAAGTTTGCTAGCTCATTCAATTATCAATCCATCAACCATTTTTTTTACACTCCTGCTTCTTCCTTACTTCCTTCCTTCCTTTCACCCTCGCCATTTTCTTTTTTGCCATTTTCAACAACCGAACAAAAGATTGATAGATCAACCCATTCCAACCACACACTATACAAAATATTCACATTAACACACTGTTACTATATACATCAATTTTGTTTCATTCTTTCTTATATCACTCAAATTTGTACATAAATATTTCAATCGGATCTCATAAGTTTTTTTTTCTTTAATTCAATCAATTCAATTGTTTCATATACGTATATACTAAATAAAATGATTATTTCAACAGTGTGTTAAAAAGCAAATGACCTTTCACTTTCATAAAACTGTGATTATTATAATGATTGACGTTGAATAGAGTTGTACATAAAAAGTTTACTTAGTTTTAACAGGGTTTTATGATTGTGGACAAACTTAATCCAGTAATGATTCTAAAAAAAATGCAATAGACAAATGATACAAATGTTCAATAGAATGGGTTATTGAGTTGAAGCTACTCAATCCTTTGGATCAGATTAAATTATGAGCAAATAATTTAACGCGATATTGAAGCAAGTCCCGGTTTCTTAAACGTGTACACAAACACCAATATTGAAGACAAGATCTTCAAGTTAAGATTTAATAACTTTGCACTTATACGGATCGGGATTTCGAATCGTGGTAAAAAAACAAAAAACAAAAAACAAAAATGTCAAAGGTTTTTTCGCGTCATTAAAATCAATCGCGCGCTTTAGAGGTTTTTTAGAATCTTCGTGACCGCATAAACAGTGCGGATCAGCTCAAACAAAAATTTCCTCGTTCGGAAATGAATGCGAACTGAAGAACCTTGACCAAATTTCGTTGCTCATGATATAAATATGCGATTTTATGATGGCTTGAATGTTGATTAACTTTTAAAATGATAGTGAACGCGAATGAGCACCAGTTTTTGTATCTAGTATGCGTGTAAAACACAAAATTAACAAGAATTTAAACAAAAAACCCGAGTGACCGCGTGCCACATAAGTGACATTAAAAACTTAGTGGGTCCTGTACAGCCACGGCCTATAACGCATAATTGTATATACATTTATATATAAAACAAATATTTATATGTACATATATACATTTATATGTATACTCGCGCGCATGACAAAAAAAACGCATCAAGTTTCGAAAGTAGTGATTTCGATGTTTATGTTCGAGGGTTTTATACCTTGCCTCGATTCGAATCATTTTTAATCAAAAACTACCAAACTTTGACACTTCCCGATCGACTGTATTAAATTTTACACAATTTGTTAAATGTAGCCTCTCAAAGTTTGATGTTTTTTGAGTAAAACTCATCCTCTGACCAATTTGTTCATTTTCACGATCAAATCAATTTGATGTAGTTTTTTTAACGAGTGTACATATATGTATACATATATCGACAACAAATAATTCATCTATACCAAAAAGGAAAAAAATCATTGTAACATTTAATATATCCTTATATGTAAGACTTCCAGTTTTGTAAAACATTTTAAAAAAGAAAACGATCAATAACCGAGAAGGAGCAATCTTTTCATGTTCTTCAGCTCTAAAAAATATGCGACTTATCAGAACGTTTTTGTAGCTTATATTTTAATGTTGATCCTGCACAGCTGGAGGTCTTTTCACGTAGCAAGCTAACGATATGAATCAAAGCAACAACGCCGTTACGCAGGCATCTGCACATATTGCATGATATCGAGTGAATTCGTGTCTAACAACTTAAACAGAAAAGAAATTATCAATCAGCGATTAACTTGGAGTACCAGATCGCGGAGTAACAATTCCGCATGCGAACAATTTTCAATAATTCTAAAATCAAACCATACAGTATTAGTGTCGTGTACTAAAAAAAGAAAAAGACAAAAAAAGAAAAGGCTCCGGAAAATCAATGAGCGAACAAATCCTTCTCTTCGTGACTGTAAATAATTGCCAACTATTTCCGATGAAAAGGAAGTGCGCCCAGATAAGCTTGCGTCCTGCCAAATCACGCATTTTAGATATCGGAGTGTCAAAGATCCTAGCTCATCATCGAGGTGCATCATTACAAATAATTCCATTTCTTTCTTTCTTTCTTTTTCCTAAACACCAAATTTTCTCATTTTATTGCCTGGGCAAACTTCATTTTTATTTTATTTCAATCGGTTTCTTGTTGTCTCAACTATTTAAACGTATTATTCATTTTTACTGTCAAATATGTCTTTTTGTTTGTTATTTCTATTACCTCGCCTATACTGGTATTCTTGAATCGTGATATTAAGGGAAAAAATTGTTTATCCCGACTGGGGCGATGATTGAAACAAAACCCACATTTTATAGAGCTTGATGAATGAAATCTGTTTTAGCTATATACATTTTCATTTCAAAATTGCATTTTTATTACAAAAAGAAAGACAAAGCTTTGAAACAAAAGGGTTACCAAAAATAGTCAATAATTGATTTTTTTTCTTTCAATCATATTTCCATTCGGAATAACATCAGCAGTGATTGTCAATAAATGTAACTGCCTGTCGGATAATCCGGTCAATGTATTCTGCAATCTTGTTGTCACAAAAAAATATTACGTTGAAGCTTTATTTCAAACTCGTTGGAAACAGAAGGAAGTGAAATTTGGAATCAGACTTAAGAAAAAAAGTTTCCCAATCAAAAGGTAATAACCGTAGGAACATAGTGTGCGTCGAATGGGTAATACAAGTATTAGTACTATAACTACGTAATGACTGTGTTATACATTAGGATTAGATACACTGTACAATAACTATACATAAATAATATGTATATTTGTTTTTTATCATTTAATTTCAACGACAAAGTTATATGAAAAAGAAACAAGTTCTTCTTGAGGTCGCTTCAGGTCATACAACTTTTTATTATGAATAAAAATTAAAAAAAAAAAAAAGAAAAGGACACAGGTCATCGAGTCAATTAATTAATTGCAGAAATTGATATGTTAATTAAAATCATGAAAAATGGCCTAAAATAACATATGAATGATAAAAAAAAGTTGTTTAATGGCTTGGAACAGCTTTAACTAGTGCTCGACCTGAGCAAATATGACCTTTACCGCGTAAAAAGCGCGTAATAATAATACAAGGTGGAAAAGTGTGATATTTGTGTACGTACACTATTGTTTTAAACCGACAGGAAGTTTATCTATAATAACAATCCTGACATATGCAGAGAAAGTATGAACGAGATGAATTATATGTAAAATTTCCACATGAACGTTTAAACAGATACACATCATGTACCACATGTTTTACAAACTTCTAAATTTTGTACTAGATTTTGAGGATTTATTTCAACCGGGATGATTTATTCGAAATCAAAAGCGTAACAGCATCAACATTAAAAGCAACAAAATATCGTGAGATTGAGTTTTGCAAGCAAGAAACTGTTGGCTATTAACTTATGTCATCTCTTTAGTGAAAAAAAATCTATAGATCGTTATGTGTTTGTTGCAAATATGAATTCAAATTATATATCTAAACTGCGTCATAATGCATAGTTGCATATAAAGTAAATCGTCAAGACGATTATAGGTGTCAGATGCGATAATTTGTTATTGTTGACGAATTTGTTTGGATATATTTTATAATTAAATTTGTTGCGTTTAAATCCGATGCTATATCTTGCGTTTGACACTCGGGACAAGATTGTCCCGCTGATTGTAAGCATAGAATGTTAAGTCGTGTAAAGCACAATTCGACTATGTAAGGGTGTTTAAATGTGCAAATGAAAATGATTGTTTTGCATCATATCCATAATGTATACACAAGTAAACCTGAAATTTGTTCCATAGTATTTATTTTGAATGCTCTTGTGAAATTTTTACACAATCTAAGTTGTGCAATCAGTACTCGAAATAACTTTTTATTTCATGGTATCATTTACAATTTTCATTTAAATTATCAGAAAATTGATGAGTCAAAACTTTAATTCAAATTAGTAACAACTAATGATTGTGCAAAAGTTTACGGAATTCCTCCAACTACTTTAATAAAAGCTCATTAAAATGTTATAACAATCGAGAAGTAGCATTCCATTAACGAAGGGTCTAACAAATGGAACTTAAAAAACAAACAAAGTGAGCGTTATAATTCAGTATTGTATAATTTGTAATGAGTATGAAACGCATTTCGAAGATACATTAAATTGTGTCTAATTTTGTTATGTTTGATAATGAAAATTAAAATAAAATTATTAAGTATTAAGTATCCCTAGTTCTTTCCTTTTTTATCTTTTTGGTCTACCTTTAATTTTAGCTCAATCATTTCATTTACTTCATTTTTTCAACTTCATTTTCATATTCATTTTACAGTTTTATCAAATCATTTTCATGCATTAAAAAAACAAACAAACAAACAACAAATATATATAAACGATATTACCTAAAAACTGGATTTGATCTATGCACGTTTTAGGCAGTTAAAAAATTACACAGTAAGGATAAGAGACGGAAAAGGCTAACTTAGAAACCTCATGACTCAAAGTGAATTTCTGCGAACTAAAAAAATATTATTATTATTATTATTATTATTATTATATATAAAAATTGCGAAACTTTAAACAGAAAGGAAGTAGACAAACTAATCCAAAGTTTAAAATGTAAACAGTGGATGTACGAATGAATCTATAACAGGGTTTAGATATACACGTATAATAAACCTTTCTGTACACCGAATATCTATACGCAAGCTATTGCATTTATACACGTACACGATTTTACGGATGTATTTAAGCATTGTTTAGATATAAAAAACGGTAATACAAAATTATAATAGGTGGATAATCATATGCGATAGAAATGTCATTATCATGAATTTTGATTTAACAAAAAAGAACAGAGACAAAAATTGACGTTTTGTTTTTTCACAGCTAATTCGCTAAAGTGTTTTTTCCAAATTTTATCGACGTTGTAGAGAGCGAGTTGTATGTAATATAACAGAAGACACTTGTTCACATGTAAATCTAAAATAAAAGATATTAGCAAGACAGCGACTGTGAATGCGATTATGTGAAAAAAGTCTTGAATGATAAAAAAAATTACTATAACAAGTGCACCTTGAGTATATGAATATTTCGAGAAAGATTGAATAAATTATAGACCAATGGATTTGATAAAACAAAAATCATTTTTATATGTAAGTATGTCAGAACACTTTCTTTCATGCCTACTGGAATAAATTTGAATTTGCACAAAAACAGTTATGTCGTCATCATGTCAGAATATTGAGTGTTGAATATAATATATAATAATATACACGGATGATTTCAAGAACCAGTAGTACACTTAAAAATTCTTTTCGATTCCTCTTTAAATACGTATTGTCTACATTGCTCTATATATAGTTTGAATGTAGAATTCATTTTCTTTAAAGCGTTAATGAAAATTAAATTTCATTTTTGTAATAGAAGTATTCTAATAGATAGGTAATAAAACCAGAGAAATTTTCAAGTTTACTGCAGGCTCATGAATCCTTACATATAAATATTCGTAAACAAAAAAAAATTAAACAAAAAGCTCGCCTCTTCAATCGGATCATAATGATGCCGGCCACATCTATCAGATTATAGTAAATAAATTACTATAATCTTTCACCATTTTAAACGGCGCCAGTTTTCAAGACGATCTTGAATCACGAATTTCACTCGCAAGGGCGTAGGCGTATCAAGGTCAAATTTTATGTCACTAAAAATGACTTAAAATAATTAAACTTTGAATACAACATTGCTTGTTCTTTTATTCACATTTGCATTACCTCAATTTTATAAATGTTGACTCACTACTATTATTTATTCATTCTTTTATATCTAGTAAGCATACTATCAAAAGATTATTCCATTTTTTAATTCTATGGTTCTGTTACTCTTATTTCACAAACAATTTGAGTTTCAAATATTAAGGTAAGTCTACTCCTTCCTTGCAATATTCGAATAATATCTTATTTGTTTGAATCGTTCGAACGAATTTTATCTTGTCTTCAATCACAATTAAAAAATAATCTCTATACTTCGAGTCATAATTTGTTAATTTAAAAATGCGTAGTCAATATTAGTTCAATCAATATTAGACAAAAATATTAGAATCTAAAGAACATACATTACGGATAATTAAAATATTTACATTTGGTTTCAAGTTTATGAACTATTAACCATATATTAGGACTGAATTATAAAGATAACAATTTGAATCACACCCTTGTTTAATTCAAGCAGTATTGATACTGCTTTAATGTGAGATTTCATTATTATATTTTAATTTCATCAATTGTTATTTACTAAAAACCATTATTATAACTTATTACAGATCGTTAAAAGGATGTTTGTGTTTATATATTTGCAATTTGCACGAGTATATATGATGAGTGCTCAGTAATGATTGATTTCTATACTCATTTTCAATAAAATATTCTCATTTTGTGCCACTTTTTATGACTCATATAATTGTTCAAAATACTGTCCTGGTTTGCAAAATATATTACAAGATAAAACAGTTTATAAAGGAATGTCACGGGAGTAATCACTATCAGTAATTTAAAAAAAAAGTAACAAATCGTCTGACGAAACATCAATATCTCATTGACTAAATAGTAATATTTCTTTAGTCTTATTACCGATTTAGTAGAAATATTTATATCTTTATAAATAAATTTGTACAATATAATAAACCCTAAGAGGTGCAAATATTATCTACATTATGAAAGACCTGAATTGACTGCGAATTCTTAAAACTTAAAAATTCAAAATCAGGATCTATTCGATCATCATCATTAAAAACGAACTGTATCAATATTTTCTTTTGCACATGATTACTAGATGGAAACTTGAAATATATACACCTTACGAACCTTCAAGAGAAAGTCTTTGGTTTATATTTTCTACCCTAAGTTTCATTTCCCTGAGAATGTCTTCGGCCAAACTTTCTACAGTCGTATAACGGACTTTGAAGAAATTAAATATATCTTGTAAAAATTCAATTACTTGGTCACGAAAGTATAAACAAGTTGAATTTAAACTTCCTTCAGGGCCCAAAAATCCCCAGGCTAAAACTGGAGATATCTGTTCGGAAATGGAATAAAAGTGTGCCATGAAACCTTTGTCATATTTAAGCATCTGCCTTTTCCCCATCAAGATCGACCAAATTGCGGTTCCTATTGCCTAAAAAGAATTCTGTGATTAAATGAATGTATAAGAATGTACAGTGAAATTAGAACACAAGAAAAATTGAATATCGTACTGTTTCTCGGAAGCTGGCAGAAATCCAGCGATTTTGTAAAATTGCCTTGATCGATGATGGTGGCTTCTCTGCCTCTTCAAATGAATCAAGCAGTATAAAGTCGAATAGCACGTCGTAAAAGTTTATACATGTCACTCCCCGAGCCGAAAGTTCCTCTTGCATAATTTTATGATTGCTGCTCACTTGTAAAAATTCAAGCATACGTTCATAATGTATCAAGTAGTCCTTTGGATCCTGCAAATGTAACTTGATTTGAGTATCTACAACTAATATTACAATTGGCCGGTAACTTTTATTAGCAATTTTTGTCAAAAGACACGTTAGTGTCTCGCACCAAGTACCCAACGAGCCACTTAAAATGTATCATAATGTGATATTTTGTTAAAAATAACCAAAACAGTAACAATATCTCTCAAAATTACGAACATTTTTGAAAAATGACATCATTTTGTAGTTGATAAGTGTCTAAAATTAAATAATTCATGTTGGAAAATAAGGTGTATGTGGAAATAGAATAATTACGTACTCTGTCAGCAAAAACAATTAGATCACTCATAAGTTGGCGGCCTACATCTGTAATCCACATAGCAGCGGTTGGGATGCTAAACAATTTAGAGTACGCCTGTCGCAGACAGTGCACTTTCGACAAATATTCTACATCCGAACCACACTTTACTAGTTCGGTGTGAACTCGCCTGAAATAATACAGACAATTCATATGAACATTCAATTGATAAAAATGATAAATTTTCACCAATTTGGCATTGTTGGCAAAAGTTTTACCTGCATGAGATACCGTTATCTTCATGATACTTGAGGGCTGAGTGATAAAGTTGCTGCTTTTCAAAATGTGGAAAGAACTCGGAGAATTCTTCAAACTCTTTCAAATCTGCAACCTTCAAAATAACCATAGAATTAACTGTTTGTACGATAAAATATCTCTTGATACTTTTATATTTATTATTATTATTTTACCCCGTCTTTAGCGGATGCGTAAGATTCTGGCGACGATGCTATCTCGGCTTTTTCTCTATGGAATGACATTCGACCCACTGTCGATGGCTTGTGACTTCCTTCGCTCTCGCTATCATTTCGGAAGAGTATGGAGTGCTGAAAAAATCGCGTCTATTTATTTCTTTTCCATTTCATTTGGATTGATTTTTTTTTCAAGGGCATCACAATTCTTAAGTTTTTCCTATATCAACTTGCGGCCTTTCATTTCGACCAATAGACATTTCGATGTCAAAAACCGACTCATTGAAACAGAAACATAATAGATAAGAATAAATAAAATTGTAGAAAAAAAACTGTCAAAAATGTTGAACAATAAAAGTGTTGAACGAGGAGTTTGGATGTAGACCAAATGTATGCTTGAGCTCGACTTACAGCCAGACTCTGAGTCAGACTGTCTACTTGGTCTGAGTGTCAGAACCCATTCACTAGAATTCTTTCTCGAGTCATGCCAGACCGGTTAGTAAGATTCGCGATAAGAAACCACGTTGTATTCAATTTTCTTTTTAACGGCAAAAAATTGGACAATTATAACAATGGGATTTTCGATTGGAACCAAATTTTACCTGATCGATGAAAAGTAACTCCGCGGTACTTTGTATCTGATATCCAAGGTCCAGCAGTTCCTGGACATCCTTTGTGAACGCCGCGTCTGCTTTAGACGGCAATGCAAAGGTGTCATTGTTGAGCGTTGAATTGAACGCACTGAGAGCATCTTCCCAACAGTATAACGCCTTCTCTAGTGCTTCCAGTCCTGTAACAATGTTGAATTGCATGCTGAGTTCCATCCGTTTATTTTTCAATTACAATTTCGTTGATTACAAAATTGCTTTCAACTATTTTATGGCCTACAGCGTTATTCAATCACGTACGTTTTTCCACGTGGGGTGATTCTTTTATTTTAATTTTAATTTTTTTGGATTTTGATTTCAAGGAGATGTCATTTGAACATATACATATCAAATGATTTATTATGATTACAATTGAATAGAAATGTAAAATAGTGGTGTTGAAATATTTGTTGAAAAATCGTCAGAAATAGAAGAATAAATTGTAGGGAAACTTTGAAACGTAAGGTGAGTGTCCGCGGAGAATGTAGTCATTAATTTTTGACGAGACGTCGGAAGCTTATGTCACCGCTGTTGCTGTTCAGTGAAAGCGGAACTCTTTGTTAAGCATTAGAAGTCTAGTTACCACGCGCTTTGCGTACTTTACTTTAAACGAAAAGAAAAAGAAGCTGCCGCCTCGCGAATTCACTGTTTGGCAAACAAATGCTTTATGGTAGTATTTCAACTGAATAGTTACGGAGCGTTGAACTTGCTATATTTTTGATGATGAATGCGTGTTTTTTTTTGCCAATAAAACAGGCAAACATTTGTTTGACATAAAAAAAAATTGTTCATAAGTTGGTATTCATAAATCATACTGTAAAAACATTAGTTGATATAGTTAGATGGGATGGTTGATAGATTCGAATGAGTGTGTAGTGGGTATAAAATTTGATAGGGGAATTGTAAATGGTGACAAGGCATTAGTGGAAAAAGTGAAACCCCTGGGTGTTTCAGAAATCACAACATCTCGAACTAAGGATGAGCAGCAGCTAATGAGAAGAAAATGATGTGAAGAAAAATGTTGATGTATGTTTTGTGGATTGGGGGATAATAAAGTGATGAAATAGAAAATACATATAGTTGGAAGTTTGAGGAAGAGTGAGTTGTAAGTGAAATCGCGGTGCATAGATGAGAAGAATTGTAAGGTGATTGTTGGACGCGCGCGGGGTAGCCCGGTGGTTTCGGCGTCAATAATACTCGAATGACGCAATGGCATTGGAGTGTGTTGATTGGAGGACGTGTGGTGGAGCGGACGCGGGTAGGGGTCGATACAGCAGCTGGGTGGCGGTGCCGTGCCGCATGCTCGGCTAAGCGTCAGTGTGCCGGTAAGTTGTGCAGAGTCCGCTAGCATCGATATGCGCGAGGGCAAACGATGAGCCGACGAGGAGGGAAATAACGGTCAGCTTTTGGATCGCACATCGCAGTGAAGCAGGCAGTCAGCCAGGCCAGGCAGCGTCAGTGACTCGACGCAGCGAGCCGCGGATGGATAGTGTGCTGCTTCGGTTGAACAGTTAATAATCTATCAACCCCCCCACTGAACTGACCTTGACAGCATGATTGCATATCCGCCGTGCAAAGTTACGCGGCCCAACATGTGATTGCGCTCCGCGCCCTTCTAGGAAACATTTCAGTTACACCGCCAAGTCAGAACCCTCGAATTCGGAAGTGAGTACCTGCGCCAACTCTATTGACCTTGGCAAAAGAGCTCATTTCTACAATCAAAATATCGCTCTTTTTTTATCCTCTTTTAGCGATATCGATCGCTCTAATCTCTCGCACAACGTACATATTTCACCTTTCTCCATCACTCTCTCCCTCATTCGAAATACATCTAACCGTTTGCAATGGAAATAAAAACCATATTGATTTAAATATGATTTAAAAGAGCTCAAAGATCCGAGTGGTTGAGTCACGAGTTAGCCAGTGTGCGGTTGCACCAATTATTGTTCCCCCCGTTGATTGCTGTGTCAAGAATGTGATTATGTCATTCATTTAAAATGAATTATAGACAAATGAAATGTACTTTATTGGCCTTGTCGTAGCCTTGTCTCGCATAAGGGATGTCCACAACCGCTTCCAAAACCGTTCATAATTAACATTCCAAATAACGTGCAAACTAGCAAAAGTGTTGACCTTGTCTCTTAAACAGCCGCAGTCAAATCAGCCATAACTGTCAAAACATTCAATGAAAGCCGGTCGCTGCTGCTTTTAAACAGGTTAACACATCCATTCTAACTTTAGCTTTTTAAACAAACATTTTCCCACTAACGACTTGTTTTATTTCATAAAATACCGATCGTGCGAATTCTTAACGGTCTACTTTCAAACATATCATTTCTGTCATTCAGCTGCGGAATATGTGGCTGAAATTTCTACTTTACTTTGTAGCACACCAAATCTCTCAACAAATCATATATATTTACCTACTCTAAACGCTCTCTACAAAACACAATTCAATTTTGCCAAATCGCCATCATTCAATAATCATAATAATGATTCCATAATAAATTGGCTATTTCAATTTTAATTCTGCCCAATGGATATATCCAATTCCATGTTGCTGTTTACGCACCGGTCGGCATGAAATTCGAAAGGGACTGCATTTTTTTAGTTTTCACGCTTTAATGATCAAATCTTGCCAACGTTTTATTAATGCTCGCTCGTGGAACAACATTTTTCAACTGCTTTTTTCTTTTTTTACCATCCCTCCAGAGCAGAGTCAAACTTATTAATACAGTATTCGTTTCTTTCCATCAGTCATCGAATAGATCATCAAAATATTTCCGTCCAAACGTATTATCACTTGATTTATTTTTTACTCAATGATTACTCTTTAACCAAGCGTGCTACGTTTTGAATTGCTCATAAAATTAATGATTTGAATTCATCTCAAATCAGGTTCTCAATTTCCGCATTGATTTAAACAGGTTTTGCAAATATTTTCATAGTTGCATTATTTTGGTTTTTTCCTGAATTTTGAATGTTAAGTTGCTTCTGATTACTCAATTTGATCAACAAAAAAGTAGTAGTTCATCCTCTTGAACGAAAAAAAAAAAAAAAAAAAAACATCAAGTGTCACTGCATTATACTAGGTTTTTTTAAATGGCACCCTCAGTGATGTTCCTTGAGACATAGACGTGCTCGAGGGTCTTAGTTAGTTGTAACGATTGTAGTAGCAGAGAATGGTTTTCATGGGGACAAAATTGGTCGACAGAAACAAACGATTGACAAAGAAGCGACCTATGGTTTCCGTAAGGCACTTGTATTCGATTCGGTGACGATTGACTTTTGAAAAGTCTCATAAAACCGAAATCAATGTATTGTATTTTATGATTACATTTGCATTCAATAATTTGAAGTGTTTTTTTTAATTCGTAAATATATAATGTTGACGCGCGAGGCTTGAAAATCCTCCTCCTTTATCTGCTGGTTTACAATAAAATCAACCGGTTTTGCGCGCATATTATGCGCACATATCGTACCCTTATAACTGTCAACAAGATTTCTGTCTATAACACTATTTCAAAAATTTATTGACTCTAAAGTGTTCTTTTTTAAGAAAAACCATTTTATTTATTCATGTTTATGTAAATTTTTCTTCATTTTCATCATATTTCCATGAAATTAAATGTATTCTAAACAACTCGAGGTGCAATATACAGGTATATAAGAGAACTGCAATAGCCTGAAGTGCATTCTCCTGTTCCGCACTGTACTTCCAAGTGCAAGTCCAGATGTTCTCGCTACACCACTATCAAAGTCAGTTTACCATGAAAGATCAACGTGTATATTTTTGCGTCATTTCCGCTATTTCTCTATGAATATTTATGCCGAGCACGCATATTTATTTGCGGAATTAATTTCAGTTATTAGATTTCTAATTCATTTCGTTCGCGTTTTGTCTACCGTAATAAATTAAATGACAATTCATCACTAATATCGTACAAGTCAATGTAAATTTATACAATTTGAATTAAAAGATTCAAAACTTGGCGTTCAAATTACTAAAGCAAATTTTGCGCGTTGCAGATAAAATTATAATTGGATTGTATTTGATTTAAATAAAATGAATCTTCAAAGAGAGAGAGATAGGTTAAGAAAGGAAACAATTTTCCGATTGGCTAAACAGGTGGGAAAAAAAAAGTTTAAAAATCAATATTGTATCTCTATTTTCTGAGACTCCAACCTTGCGTTTGACCTTGTGGGATGCATTTCAACTATCATTCACTTTTATTTTCCTTAAAACTGAATGTGAAACAATATCAGTTTGTTGACAATTTTTTACAATTGTCATTTTTCACTATCTACGACTACTGATGAATTCAGATTTCTACATGATTCCTATATCCATTTCAATGGAAAATCACTGACGATTCTGTTCGTTGCCTTATTTCTCCTTGTAACAGTTTTCAATCTGTTCAAATACAAATTTACATTTTTTTAAATAGGAACAACTTTGAAAATGAAAACTACCGGATTTATTATATTTATCGAAATACACGTGAGCGAAAAATGGAGTAAATATCAATTGGAAAAGACAGGGTCAATGAAGATCTGTCATCAAAAGGGGATCTCGATATGTCCATTAACATTTTAATAAGGAAATTGGTCGGTGAGAAAATAAACTCAATCTGGAACATAGGAAATCTCAAGTACACTTCTGATCTCAATTGATTTTTTTAAAGTTGCCAAAAACAATAATGAAAAAAAAATTAACCTCGAGTATGACAAGAAATAGAACAAATGTTGATTTCCGGGAAAGTGTATGAGGTTGTGTAATCAATTAGATGGTTTTTTTTCTTCGCATAAAGGGTGAGAAAACCATTGGGGGTTTTTTTATTTGAAGTTGGCGCGCGCATATGTGGTCACGCGTGCAGCTCTCCTCTCTCTGTTTGCAGAGTCTTTCCTCTTTGCACTCACTCTCGATTTCAGAGGCGGGGGTTACTTTGGTAACGCTATCCGCTGGCAATGCAACTAGCAAAAATCGATACGGCCCTCATTTGATATGCTGCACCAGAAGTATGTCTTATCAGCCACCTTTTTGTCGAATCAAATTTAAAAAGCCATGACATGAAGAGCAATTAACTGACAAATATTTATCTTATAAATTACAATTCAATTCAATAGAATTTGATTTCTCATCATTGACAAGTAAAAAATTGGAGATAAAAAAATGACAATATTGTAATTTTTCATTTGTTCATTATCGATCCAATCTATTTTTTTATTTCATAGCCCAAGTTAATTGACGACATAGTTTATCTTGAGAGAAAATAATAATTAGCGGCTGGGAGATATTGCTGGACCGGCAAAAAAGTGCTGCGAGAAAGCACGATGGCTGTTTATTAATTCTTTTTTGCACTTATTTAGAGACAACTTGCACGTTGACACGCTTTGAAACTGTTGTATTACATAACACGTACAAGTTGCTAGGATACAAGTTTCGTTATTAAACTATAATATAGTATAACCGTAAACTTTCCCGAATAAAAAAAAAATAATTGGCATTTTATCTTTCACTCTTGTAGAACTGTTCTGAAAGTCTGATTTCACAGCTATATTTAGGTACAAATTGAAACGGCCATCGTGATTTTCAAATCAACAAAATCCGCATTTTGAAATTATTTATCTGCAATAAACGAGAAGGCCGGGGCTAAAGATATAATTGTAAAATTGAAATGCTTTTGTTACCATTGAATGTCATGCACAAATTTATCCGACCATCACCATCATAAGGAGTTACATAAGTGTGAATAGTCGTTCGATTTGGGGTCATCGCTACAAAATTTTGTTAATGTTTATATGTATTAAAATGACTTTGGTCCAGCGATGAGTTCACCTCTGGATAATGAAATCGCTTATGTACAGACGTCATAAATGCAAAACTTGATACACACACGAACCGAGTAACTGTTAAACCGGTTGGAAGTGACACTAGGTTGTTTACATTCCAGTTAGGAGCTCTTTTGAGCTTTCGTAATCCTTTTGTTTTGTGAATGTTAAGTTGATGCCTTTTTTTAGTAGCCCGGAGAATCGGTCTCCTTTTTCATTCATCCGCTGCATTGATGCATATTGATTAAATGTGCGACAATTTCGATGCCAAGCCTTGCAGTCTTAACTTTTCATTTGAATTTAATATCAAAATATACGTCTTTTTTTCTGCCTCAATATTCAAATCTCAATGAAAGGTCACCAAAGGTCAACTCTGGATATTCAAATAAATTGTACTCCTTAAGACCAACAAATATAGAACCATTATATTATTTATTATTATATTAATTTCATGTTATAAAAATATTCCAACCAAATGGAATTTTTAGTAGAAAGTTTAAAGTTATGATCATAACAGTTTTATATATATAATTAGAATTTAATCAAGTGATATTCAAATTAACCTAATTATTTAAATGTTTATTAGGAGAAAATGATTTTGAACGAGAATTAAAATTTTTGCTTGATTCTGTTGGATAACCAGGAACGTAGTATATTTGCAATGAAAGACAAGTGGTTGGAATTATCCTTATAGTTGAAGTAGTAGATTATAATCTAGAGAACCTGGATTTCATTATCATATTCAATCGATTCCACCAGGTTGTATATAATTGTACATGTACAAGTATGAAATATAGTTTTTAAACCTGTAAATCATTTTTTGTAAAAGAATTTTTTATTGAAAGTGTTTGAATGAGAACGAGGTTTCATTGAAATGAATCTTTTCACCTCGTTCAATGAGAATTAATTTACGAGCGATCAAAAATAAATGCGGATATGCATCTCATCTGTCCATATACCAAGAAATTACTGGTCACTACTTGTAGGTAGGGAGTACTATCTCGCTACGTGACAACTTAGCAGCAAAATTGTTCTAGATCAGCGAGCACGATTTTGCACAAGATACGCGCGCGGATTTATTAAGAAAATGACTCGCTCATCCCAACTGAATAAGTCTCATTCATATATCATCAATGGGTTTCACAGATTGTCACATGCCGTTTATAACCGCACTTGCAATAACAACAACAACAATAATAATAGCCAGTATTTAGTAACAGTAGCGTGCAATTAAAATTGATTGCTTTATAATAATCAATATCCGATTTTGTCATCAAATATGAATAAAGGGGCTTTGATGCAAGTGACCAACTAGTTTGGAACTGCTAGGTTAATTAAACAAGGTGTTCAAGGAAGGAGGCATGCGATTTCGAAAATGTTTATTTGATAACTGTAGATGGTCGCTACATAGTTATCGAATTGGCACGCGTTACTCGGCACAAATCATTCGCTAAATGGGATTCTGAAAGTACTGAGAGGGAGCCGAGCGGTTGCGATTATACGAGCAATTATTATGATTCTTCGTCGACCCTACTGGAAATGCGAGACTCTGACATAGATCCAGTTACTCTTTTGAATAATCTCGGTTCCAATTAATTCTATATATAGGTCAAAAACCTCGGGTAACCTGGCTCTGATCGTTTGTTTGAATAATCTTTAATATCGCAACGACACCTTCTGAATTTCAATGAAAAATACAAATAATCTTCATCAAAGAACTTAGAAGAAAGATACAAATGTTAACTATTCACTTTTGCAGCGTCATGATTTAACCGAGAGACTAATAAACAATCGATTTTAATCGGACAAAATATCGTATGTGTGGTATAAGCAAAATCATTGGACTTAATACAGCTTATTGAGAGGCCGCGCTATAAGAATCCAATATGTACACGCAATCGCCGTAATTTACCCTCTGCCCTTCGCCGAGTCTTTTCGTTGTCCTTCTTTTCACTCTCCTCTCTTTCTAGATGCGAGTGAACGAACTCCGTCAGAAAGATGAGGTAGCGAAGAAAGTATACACATCCGCGCCAAGGCACGCTCGAGCGCGTTAACAATGGTACTCTACCAAACGCCAAGATCTCATCGTCCTCCTCAGCGCCTTACAATTGCATCTAATTAAAACCACTTTACACAATGTATCTTTTTTTTCTTTTTCAAACTCATTTAGTCTTACTGATTTCTTCATTTTCATCTTCTTAATGAAACTCACGTTTGCCAAGTCATGTCTTTTAAATTCAATTTTCAACGACAAATTTGACCAGTTCAATTGTACAAACTTGTCATAACAGCTGTTTTTATTTTGCTTGCAGATGTCTTTACACCGCATCCCCTACATTATAGGAATAGCGTGTGTCTTATTATGTGCATCGGCACAAAACCCTGTGCATATCAAGACACAGCTCAATCAGTTGCTAACATCGTCAACTTTGACAAGGAATCGACATATGCAATATTACAATCACAAACTTTCCAGGTACATTGTTATCGGAGGCTTTGAAATCATTCAGCATGCAGTTAGTGAGTATCAACAGAGGAAACGTTTTGCCATCTCTCCTCTCTGTTTTGTTTCAGCTAGTTACATGAGTTGATTCATTCACAAACAATGATACAACAAAAATGATTACGAGGGAGAGCCCGACGTACGTGTGCAGAGTGCAGCATGAAGGCACTTAGGTGACAGGTAGCCAGAAACAGAATGGACGGAAGTGCACCGTGGGCTTCTTTGGTAGTCTGAGGTCGTACGATCGCTACGACCTGTTAGAGAATGTAGACAGCGCCGGCAGACTTAGCTGGACCACGTGGAACAGGTTCACTTTGGAACCCAACGGCATGGTTGCTGTTAACGAGGGCAAACTCTTTGTAGCGCGACACAGCGCCGCCAAATCGCACAGTGACGAAACCGAAATTAGGTACATCACTCACTGTATCGGCGCATTTTCTGCTGAAGAAGGTTTTGGCAAAATTTTTTGCGCTAAAGATGTAAGTTAAATTAATACATAATGATTCACAATTGTCAAGGCATTCTTTTAATTGTATCTCATTTGTTTGTACAGGGAAAAGTTCACGAAATGTCAAAGGGAGAAATTCTGGTGGAAACTGAACCAGTTAGGTACGACCTGACAAACGTGAAGATGAACATGAACAAGCAGCGAGTGAACAAATTCGAGCCACAGATTCTTGGCGAGGCAACGATACAAAATCCTGGACCTGACACTGCGACGATGGCCGAGGCATTCCCTTATTCGTACAATTACTCTATTTATTGGGGTCAAGTACGTGCCATGTCGAAAGGACTAAACACGACGATCACTCTGCAAAACGGCACACAGTGCGGCAACGTGAAATGGGGCACTGCGGATCATGGAAATAAGACTATCATACATACGTGAGTGCAATATCAAACATTCCAAGTGTCCATTTTTGTTCCTCCTTCCTTTCTAGTTCCTAGATTCGTTATTGCAATTTCTTACAATGCAGTTAGTGTTTGTTTTTGTTTTTGTTTTTTTTTCATAACAGAATAGAACAAATTTGGTATGATTAAATAATGGAATCAAATTATAATAGTGAATAAAATTTTAACAGAGTGAACGTTGAGTTGTATCCCGGAACTGGTGTGAACGTTACTCTGAAAGGCAATTACACGGAGGTAGAAGTATTTTACACAGCGGACGTGGTATCCCATTACGAGGACGGAAGAAAAAAGAGCCGTTCGATTAATGGTTTTAGACAGGAAAAAAGTATGACAAACGTCACGGTGGAGTACAGTCCGATTTACTTCCTCAACAACTTGAGCATCGTGCCAACGACGGAGCCGCCGACGACAACCACCGAGGCCCCGACAACGACTACAGTGTTGCCAACTACAACGACCAAGCGAGTCCCACAGCCTCCGATCCTTATGAGCGGTGTAGACGAGAAGGTTACAAAAGAAGATGGAGTTGACGAAAATATGATTATGACCCCGAAGAAGACGGACCTCAACATGGCTACAGGCGACGGCGGGCCCCTCTCGCTCAAAGAGGCCGAGCGCTCCGCCGCAAGCCAACTCATTCCCAATTTAATCCTACTCCTCATTATCGTCAACAAAATCACGTGAATTGTAAATACAAATGGTTCCCTCTCGGTATCAGAATTAGAGCAAAAACAGGGCGGCTTGGTTTACCACATACACTCACACACAAACACAGATGAACCAATGAAATGCATATAGATTTGTAGTACGTTTGCTAACCAGCAATAAGAGTAAAATAAGAGATTGGACAGATCAGTCGTTCGTGATACGTTCACGTATAATTTTTTGATTAGGATATTGGAGAAGGATTGAGCCGGACGAATGCCGGACGTGCTTGCCTTGCGGATGACAAGAAAACCCCCCGATTCATGAACAATATAAAGATGTATATTGGAGAAGTATTTATATATATACATATTTATTGAATAGATAAGAGAGGCGTTTATAAAGTGAGAAGTCGATGGGCTAGTCTCAGCAATTGTTTTGCTTCAAGCGAAAAAACCACATTCCTTTTAGTAGTAAGATTTTTACTATTGTTTTTAAAACTGTTCCATTTACTTTAGTATCATAAATAATTTCTTCGAAAATTCAAATTTTCCTATTCAAATCAAATAGAATTACAATTTTATGTCAGTTTGAATGTGACTTTTTTTTTCTTACAAAAAAAGCCTAAGTCAAACTTCTCAGACATGCCTTTGCCAACTGTATCTTAAAATTGTCCAAACCCCGTACAGCATCCCTTACAAATTTTCTGTACAATTAATCGAGATGTACAACAGATGAGCGATAATTATTTTGAATATAATTCCACGATAGGACGTAGAATTGAATATATACTGAGAAAGATAACTTGTTCAATTAAGTGTTTAGAATATATTTAAAAAATTTTTTCTATGTAGTCTAATTTAATATATGAATATGAAATTTACATCCATTAATGTGCATTTAAATAATTTTGGCAGTTGTTTTTTTCAGTGTATATGGAGATAAGCATATAAATGTGAAAGAAAATGAAGATGAGAAGAGAAATTGTGAATTTATATTTTTGAGATTAATTTTAGAAATTTATAAGAATTGTAAGAGTAAGCTAAATGAGTATTTTATAGACAAGGGTTGCGAATTTCCCAAGGTGAAGGATAACGCTATCGAGAAACATTTCATGAATTGAACAAAATAAAATTTTGGAATGAATTCAAAGTGGAATATCAATTGAAAGCAAAATAGCAAGGATAATTTGTCATTAGATTTGATTTGTAAACCAAACTTGTCATAATGTATATACATAAAATAAATTGATTTTCATGAAAATAAGTCAACTTTTTTCATAGAAAAGCTAAATTGAGATTGACAACGAGAAAGTTTTCCATTCTCTTCCTCTTTTTCATTAAATTTGCAAGTAAAAAGTTTATTGAATAATAAAAAGCAAAAAAAGAACAATCATACAGGACCTCCAACATTTTTGACACTTGTTCAGCTTTCCTTTTAATTTCCCAGAAATACATTCAGTTCACTCACTGACTTACATTAATTTACAGAATTTTTAGCGTTTAACAGACACTAAATTCAAAGCTCTTCGTACGGTTTTCAAATGTATAAGCTCATCGGGAATGTACATCGTATCCATTGGTTTATTGTAAACCTGGTTGGGCATCTGGTTGTACTGTTGATCATACATCGGAGTTTGTGGATAGTACGTCGCAACAGGCGGCATCTGAAAAACAAACAATAAAAACAGACAAAATAATGACACAAATTTGAATTTGAAGAAATGATAATTCCGATTTAAAATTTAATCTGTATTAAAACACTCGAAATTTAATCCAAACCAATAAAAAAATCTTACAAACATTGTAACACTCGCTCCATAGTGTGGATGAGAAACATTTCCCATATGATGGGATGTAAAATCTGATCTTGTGGGTGAAAATCTGTTTTCTGTAGAAAAAAATAAGGAAAATTTGAAAGTTGGAAGAGGAATCTATCATTCATTTGCACAAATGAAGATATACTTACCTCCTAAAACAACTTTTTTCAAAACAAATGTTTTTTGATACTTTTCGGCAGTTATCCACTGTTTACAATAACAAACTGCAAATTAATGCAAACAACAGTCGCCAGGGGCGTTTCGCGCGCTCTCACTCCTTCTATTTTCAGTGTGGCCAATGAATGACATTCTTTTGGTGAGTTTTGTTGTGAACGGAATGAAAGATATTGAATAAGTTGATTTTGACTACGAAAGTAGTTTCATTGACATTTTTCATTCTAAACAAAAACAATTTTAGTAAAACGAAAAGGTAAGTGAATAAACATTGTATTACAACAATATTACAGTTTGTGCTACAATAACATTGATAAAGAGGTTACTTCTTTTTCAGATGGGAGTTAAACGTTACGGAAGAAAAGTTAAGTCCTTACGGACGATTGCATTACATGCGAGGTACATTTTATTACTTTTTCTATAATTTCGAAAACAAATTAAAGACTTGGAAAATAATTATAACACACATTGAGGAGACTAAATGGTTGAAGTATATTTTCAGTTGTCATTGTCGTCAAAAATATTTCAACTTTTATTATTAAAATATTTTAACATTACAATATTGTAACAATTTTTTCTGTTTGCAAACATTATAGCATCTGTATTCAAAAACTTCTTCTTCATATTACATTTTTTTCTGTTAATTTACCATATATCAATGAACAACAAATTATTTCTTCCAAGCTCAAAATGTCGTAATTATAAACATTCTAACATTTGTCTTCATTTTCGATTTTCAGTAAATATATCATTATTTTCAATATATCTAATTTTGACATTTATGCAAATCCACAAATTGTTCAAGATTTATAATTTGTCTATATTTTCAATAAGCCTGTCAATTTTCTTACTTAACTATATTTCTAATTTCTTCTGATTTCCACATTATACCACCATCCTTACATAAGACCATCCTCACGGACGAAAATATATACACTAAAATAAAATTTATTTTATATAACTTATTGCCGCTTTTTATAAACTCTTTATAAAAATTATATATTTTCGTTTACATTTTATAATTTTATATCATGAAATTTTTTAAATAAATATATTCCAAGTATCCCTTTATTGCCGCAGATATATTTTATGTACACAAAATATATTTTGTTTATATTGTGACAATATATTTTCATCCGTGAGGGCATATTGCTGAAAATGACGTCAACAGCGCTTTGACGTTTCTATAGAAAATAAAGTAAAATTTCATTCCCATAAAATGTGTTGTTAACTAGTGTTGGTGGCACTGTACTATAATCATTAATTTCGTTCGGCACAGCAAGATGTGAAAGTTTTGTATCATAGATCGGGCCAGTGTTATGTCGGAAAAAATGTTGCAACCTAACCTCAAATTGGGTTACCTTTGTGTGAAGTGCAAAAGTATGTGTCTATTTATTTGAAAGTTTACAATTGTGGTGTTGAAAACACGATATGGAAAAAAAAATTCAATGAGATGATTATGTAATGAAAATATAGTAGATGTAGGTCCGATTATTTAATTAATAAGAGCAAATTTATTTAGACTTCAATACATAAGGCACAAACTTATTTCTGTTGACATTCCCAACAAAACGTCAGAATAAATAAAAAATATGGCTGAAGATATAGTCATACATTTCTAGCCGTATGTTTATTGAAATTAATAATGTTAAATAATCTGATTATTCTGACATGACCTGATCTGAATATAATGATATGAAATAAATATTTATTTCATGATATAAAACGATATTATTTCAAAAATATTAAATAAATTATTATAAAATGTACAATTTGTTTTATTTCCTATTTCGTATTTATTCATTTTATATTTAATTGTAGAAAGATTGTACATGAAAGTTTATTTTTTGAGATATAAGATTTTAACTTAGATATGTTTATATATATTGTGAATATATATATATATATATATTTATATATATGTGAACATGAAATATGTTCACATAGTATTAGTATTAGTGACAGCAAATAATCTCATGTATATATCGGAATAATATTTTCAGTTTGTAATCTTATTTTAAACAGCACGTACTATTATATTCCAGTAACTATACATCATTTCGTGTTCTAAATAAGAAACCTTTTTTAACTAAAAATGAACTCTCGATAACAAATTTTGTGATAATTTATTTTGACACAATATTTATTTACATGGGGATGAATTAACAATTTATAATATTTTTTCATACATTTCAACAATTTAGTCTCCCAATATGATCGCGGAATCTCAATTTATCAAATTGCATTACACGCAGAAAAATATTTTGGAAAAACTACTATAGTTTTTAGGAATGCGGCTACACTAAGCATTGTTGCTAATATTTTCCTATAAACTATAGGAAAAATTATATTCAACTATAGGAAAAATTACATAAATCTCAAACGATTTTAATAAGAATTTTTCATTTCTTGAAGTAAGTCGTATAAGATGCATACAACTTTTCCTATATTTTATTGAATAATATTAGAAACAATGCTTAGTGTAGCCGCATCCCTATAAACTATAGCAGTTTTTTCAAAACATTTTTCTGCGTGTACATATTATAAAACGATATTAATATTACATTGCATTCATAATAATTTGTGTACATTTTCATTCAATTTATTTCTTTCATTATTCAAAGGAAACAAAAATTTGCAAAAGTACGAGAAGTACTGCAAGAAGAGGGAATCGTTCAAGGGGAAAACGAACCTTTGCTGGAAAATTCTGATAGTACAGCTGAAATGGTATCAGTTAATGAAGACCAGGAGAATATCATTGTAGGGAATGATATTGTAATGCCCAACGAAGAAATGAATTGTGACAATAATAGTCCAATTCAAAATGACGATCTTGATATTGTCGATGAACTGAGCGATAGTTCATTGATAATTGAGAACCATGCTGAAGTAGATCGAGAAGAGGAATGCTATTCCGATTTCCGATGTATCGAAAAGGCTGGGCATTTCTTTTCTGAATTGCATGCCAAGTTTGACGAACACTCACCCTTCGCTTGCTCGTTGAAACAGTTAAAGCTCGTTCGAATATGCAGAAAAGCTATGAGGGTGCAGTATTTCATTAAATGTCAAATGTGCAATTACGAAGACAGTATTTGGTCTGAGCCTCAAGATGATACAGCTTATGACATAAATACTGCCGCAGTGATCGGTACTATTACAGCTGGCATCGGTCATGCTCAATTACAGGAAATTTTAGCGTCTATGAACATACCATGTATGTGTGCTGGTACATACAGAAAATATCGAGACCAAGTTTTTGATATTGTTACGGAAACTGCACTAGATAACATGCGTGCAGCTGCTGAAGAAGAAAAACGCCTAGCTATTGAACGTGGCGACGTTATAAACGGGGTGCCATTCATTACTGTCATAGCAGACGGTCAGTGGTCCAAACGGTCATATGGACACTCTTACGATGCTCTTGCTGGAGTAGCTGTCATCGTTGGCTTTGCTACTGGGAAAGTTCTATTCGTAGGTATTCGCAATAAGTACTGCTCGTTTTGCGCATTTTACGAACGAATAGATGAAGACTGTCGATTACACAGGTGTTGCAAAAATTTTGATCTCAACGCTAGTTCCTCTAGTATGGAAAGTGATGCCATTGCAGAAGGTTTCCGGATTAGCGTTGAAATGCATGGACTGATTTATCGTACGCTTATTGCTGACAACGACAGCAATGTTTACAATACGATATTGAATTGCAAACCGTACGAAGAGTATGAAGTAATTGTCCAAAAGGTACAGTGCAGTAATCATCTGTACAGAAATCTTTGCAACAAATTGAGGGAAATTACAAAAATACCACAGCCACGTGGAAACAAAGAACCTGGGTATGTCACGACACGTAATGTTATAAAATCAAACATTTTAAACATTCGTAAAGAAATTATCGACATAGCTGTCCAGAGAAATTTGTCTGATGAGCCAGAAGATATAAAAGCAAGGAAATTGCAACAAGATATCCTGGTAATACCACGACACATTTTTGGAGATCACAGTAAATGTGGCTCTCGGGGTTTTAATTGTTTGTCAAACAGAGTTTCTGCTGAAAACCACATGCCATCTATTATGAAACATAATTTTGATACAAAGATAGATGTTGTTATGAGTGCTTTTAGCGCTCATGCTAAAAGTTTGTTGCTGAATGTCACAAACAACCGAGCAGAATTGTACAACTCTGTATTCTGTAAAACCCTTGAAGGTAAACGTCCTTTCTTTAACGCACGTGAGAGTTTCAATACTAGAGCACTGGCAAGCTCTGTGCAGTACAACTCGCGTCAAGTACTAACCGAACTTCACAAACAGAAAAATAAGACAGTACCACATGTCATTGAAGAAATGGAAAGACGTAGACAAGAAGGTCTATTACGAACTCAACTTCACAGGGCAGAACATGGCCGAACAGTTGCAAGACCTTCTGATAGAGGTGCAGATTCTTATGGACCCAATGCTAACAAGCCGGATATGGGTTTGGCGCAATACGATATCAACAAGGAGCATCACAGACAATCTCTTCAAGAAGAGGCAGAAAATTGGGAAGAAAATGAAAGATCCACCAGAGATCAAAGCAACAGTGACAGGTGGAAGTCTTTACGACTCAAAAGAATAACAGCCTCCAATTTTGGACCAGTTTGCAAAAGACTACCTTGGACTAAAACTGCAAAACTCGCAGAACAAATTCTGTATCCAAGGTATCAACAAACTGAAGCCATGAGATACGGCAAGGACAATGAAGAAACAGCTAGATTGGCTTTAAGCAATCTAATCAATAAAGAAGTTTTGCCGTGCGGTTTATTTATTGATCGCGATAATCCATTTTTGGCAGCATCACCAGATGGTTTGGTGGATAACGATGGTTTGGTGGAAATAAAATGTCCAAAATCAGCCGAACATTTGACAGTAACTGAAGCAATTCAAACAGTCGCAACTGTGAAACAGATCTTTCAAAAAAATGATACAAACAAAATGAACCCTAAGCATAATTACTACTTTCAAGTGCAGGGTCAATTGAATATCGCGAAAAAGAAATATTGTCTCTTCACGATATGGACTCCAAACGATATTCACGTTGTTAGAGTTGACGTTGACAAAACTTTTTGGGAAAAGACAATGCTACCAAAACTTTGTGAATTCTATCTTGATGTTCTCGAACCTGAAATCATCGATAGTCGCAAACAACGTAGAATGAATTTACGAGAGCCGGACCGTGTAATCAAAGCCATAGAAAATCGACAAAATCAACAAAAAAGGAACAAACAAAAAAGACGCGCAGAAGAACCTATAGAGGATCTTTTGGAAGTAGAAGTCCCTAACAATGATGCAACCAATTTACATTCTGCGACATTGTATCCACCAGATCAACAAATGCATGAAGGTTACGATGATGAAATTTTTGATATACCTGGTACAGATGAAGAACGTCGTGATTATTTAAATAACGGTCGTTTTATAAATCTAGATGCTGCTAGAGCAATTATTTTGCCAATCGACTCCGCAATTAACGACACTGTAGCAGACAGTTTTCTGAAGATTGTTAGAGATACGACATTCTACGATACGGAGAGTACTGTTTTTGCTGCAGAAGGTCATCTCCGGGTACCGTTCCAGGGACAACAGAGCATTCAACTACTGCATTCCGGAGGGCACTGGAGGTGTTTGTTTTATGACGGTTATCAACTGTTCGTTTATGATAGCAGCCCATGTGAAGTAGGTTACGAAAGGTTTAAACCTTATGAGGATGAGTACATACGAATCCGGTTCAACGTTGGCCCAGAAAACGTTGTATTCCCTACTGTAGCATCTACTCAGAGTGACCACATTAGTTGCGGGGTATTTGCTATTGCTTACGCGACGAGCTTAGCTTTTGGAAGGGACCCAGCTCATGAACGTTACAGTAAAAATCTGAGGTTACTTCGTGAGAACATTTTTGAAATGATTTCTCAAAAGAGGTTAATACTATTCCCATATGAATAATAAGCTACTTGGAATAGTGGGATGGTGCAAAACAACCTCAATGGAGCTACCAGAGTCTTGAAAAATAAGTGAGCTGGTGTAAGTACTCCTCAACTAAACTACCAGAGTCTCTCAAAAAGTGAGCTGGTGTAAGCACTTTCCAATTGAGATGCCAGAGTCTTGAAAATTATGTGAGCTGGTGTAAGTACTTCTCAACTGAGATGCCAGATTCTCTCAAAAAGTGAGCTGGTTAAAGTACTCCTCAACTAAACTACCAGAGTCTCTCAAAAAGTGAGCTGGTGTTAGCACTTTCCAATTGATATGCCAGAGTCTTGAAAATTATGTGAGCTGGTGTAAGTACTTCTCAACTGAGATGCCAGAGTCTTGAAAAGTATGTGAGCTGGTGTAAGCACTTTTCAACTGATATGCCAGAGTCTTCAGAAAAAGTGAGCTGGTGTAGGTATTCCTGAACCCAGGCGCCAGAGTCTCGGAAAAATAACTGAGCTGGTGAAAATACTTCTCCAAGGAGATGCAAAAATTTAGACAAATAATTGAGCTGGTGTTATGATTTGTCAATAAGATGCCACAATTCTGACGAATGAGTGCTGCTCTATATACTTTACATTTTTTTACAGGAAAAATGCAATGATATTGATAAATGCAAAATATCAAAACAGATAGCAATTACATAAAATTGCATGAAGGTAAGTATATTGCGGTAAGTATAGAAAGGTAAGTATTGTAATTAGAGAAATGATTGAGTTGCTTTAAATAAACATGACTCTACCCAAATTGAATTTTATTTTTTTTTCAACTACAATGTTGAAAATATTGCAATTCTCTAAATAGTATTATCGCGTTGTACTGTAGTGAAGGATTGAATTAAAAAAAATTGGAATAAACACAATTAATGAACTCGAATCTTACTTCGTTTATTTTTAAATTCTAATGTGACTCAGAAGTATACAATCTTTTACTTTATAAACATTATACTTACAACAGAATGACATTCCAAACTATTTTCTTCACTCAACAAAACGCATATTCTTATAGAAAACAATATTCTTTTCATCATATTCTATTTTTTATCATAAATCATAACTTCAAGTTTCTTTATATTTCATTTGTACAAATTTTATTTACTATTTATCAATTAGTAGAAAATCAGTGCTTCCTCATTTCTTCAACAGAAATGCTAACGTTTTATTGTTCATCCTAATTTTTCATCGAAAGTAAAATTATATTTTTTATTATAAAAAAAAATTTATAACAAAGATATTTTTTTTCAATTGTTATTATTTTAATAAATTAAACTCAAGTAGGTACGGAAATTGATTTCAGTTTCTTTTATTTAGACTAGCGGGATCCGTTGGTGGCGCTGTGAGCGCAATTGTTATGGCTGCCGGCGGTACACTTGCAATAGGCATCAGCAGCCGTGACAGTTACGCTCACAGCGCTACCAACCGATTTCTCTACTCCCAATTACAGATGCTGAATATGTTGATTACATTTCAGAAATCATAAGGACCAAAACAACAAATGGAGTTTTCACTGATGAGCAGAAAATTTTGAAGGAAATCAAGATTGTTGTACTAAGGTGAGGTTACGTTTTATACCATGAATATTTTAATAACATTTCTTATTTAATCAGCATACAAATACACAGATTGTACAATAGAGAAGCGAAAACTACAGTGCGAGCAATCACAAAGGAAAGAGTGATCGAGGCCTAAGCTGCTAGTGAATCCTGCAATGACCAGGAAGCTGTTGCCCTCGGAGTCGGCGGTTTGTCTCTTGCAGAAAGGCTCACTCTTATGTACAGTTCCATTCAATCACTCACTTTGCTTCTCTATCGTGTCTAAGTAATTCATCATGTTTTACTACAACACAATAATAACAAATGCTGTTTACATTTTCATTTGTATACATTTAATTGTGACAGTCAAAAAGTAACTATTATATAAAATTTGTAAGTTAAAGTTTTTGTAAGGAGATAGTTGAAATTTATAAG
>JAAMPD010001605.1:0-22344 GCA_025266255.1 Trissolcus basalis | reverse complement strand
TTAAATTTGCTTGAGGTGCATGATCATAAAGACAAAAAAGTATCTTGATTTTGTAAGTTCATCAAATGTGATAGCGAAATCTGAATCAAGAACAAAGAAATTAAAGAGACAAATGTATGCAAAGAACAGTATTTTCAACTTACACATTTTCCTCAGTGTATATAAATTAAGAAACAAAAAGATGATAATATATACTAAACAGAAAATATGCATGTATATAACAATCCTTTTTTGTCATAACAAAATATTTGATGTTTATACAATAGTTATGCGAGAGAGCAGAACGCCGCCTTTTTAGTGTCAATTCTATGTGTTTCCCTTTTGGTTCGCTTATGAACCCATCGATTTGAAACTAGAGAATTCTCAAATCATCGCTTATTTAACTGTGTTGTAAATTATTTTGTAAATATTAATCAAGATAATGTATATATAATAAAAAAAACAAATAATTTATCACCCTAATCTTATATTGCAAAATTATTCGTGTTATATTTTTTATTGTTCAAAACCGCTTTATGAGTTCGAACTTGCTGGAAAGACAGCGTTGTAATGTTCAGACAGTCTGGAAAAGCCACTCGTTGTATTTTTGAGTGGACAAACGGTGCCTCAAAGTAACTAAGAATGAATGTGTCCCTGACATTGTAACTGTTACAGCACAAAATTAAAAAAATAAACATTTTCAAAAATCAATCATTATTATTTAATCGTTTTTTCGTTTGTGCGTGGAAAATTATGCCCTATTTGCTCCTTATTGAAATAATAATAATTATATGTTATCGTTTCATCGTTGAATGCATTGTAACATTCTGCAACATGTAAAACCTTTGAAAAATTATCGTTATTTTTCAAATAAATTATTATTAATGCACCAACAAATTTTGATGATTCATTTTTTTGCATCCAAATTATAATGATTTATTCTATTGGTTTTAATATTAACGAATTTTCAAAGATAATACATTTATTAGTTTCAAACAGTTCGTTTGCAATTATACTCACCTAAAACTCCATATTGTTGCGGTGTTAGTCGCACGTCTGCATCGATTGCTCCGGGAACAGACGATATGAGTGATGCTCGGTCGCTAATATGACTTCTTGTGCTAGCTTCACTTCGTCTTGCCCAAGACACTTGTGATACAGCATCTAAAAATTAAAGAACAAAATATTTGCATTAAAAATTTTGTGCAGCCATACGTGGTAAGTATATAGAAATGGGGAAAAATGCTTAAATATAATGACAAACACTTTTAATTTGCATAAATATATCAAATGTTAATTTACACAACATTTCTTAATTATCATACCAAAATTGGAAGATTTCGCATTCAAAAGTCTTTGCCTGCTTTCCCGTAAATAACGTTTTGTGGAAATCAAAGGATGCCGTCGTCGTCTTTTCAAAAAATGTGCCAAACTTCCCAAAAGGACAGTTCCACTTGTAATGCAGATAATTATCACCTATAAATAATTGTGATTATTAGTTTATACGATTCACTTGGTACATATTTTTCAGCGTCATTTGAAATAGTTATGATAATAATAAACCGACCAATCTTGAATTTATCATTGATAAACTTTTAATTACACATTACTGATTGTTGCAAAAAAATGTAAACATCACGAATTTTAATCTGACGGTAAAATATTTTATCGCAAATGTCATGACAATTTAAAAAAGTACAATAAATAATTTGTTCATAAAATTTTGTTAGTGGTAAATTGAAATTGCTGTTAAAATGATTATATATATTATATAAGTATGTATATTGAATTCAATAATACAACATAACCTTAAATCAACAACTTACTTTTTGTGTCCGGGATAAATGTATGACAGGAAATGATACCACGTATCGCGAACACAAGTGACCAAAAAAATTTTTTATGCCCAACAATGACATTGTTAATCGATTGTTAACTTTGTTAAAAACACTAAAAGTTTCAATCAGACTGCGAACGAAACACGACCCGGTAAATGACCCGGGCGCGCGCAATCTATCTGTCGGTCATGCAATTGCGAATTTCAAAAGTTTTATTCCCCCTATCAGTGTTGTGATAATATTGATCCTCCCTATCGTACCGACCAAGAAAAATTATCCTCGTACAGTTGCTAATGAGTTTCTTAATTCTAATAATAAACAGTAATTAATTAATTGTAAAGAATATTTGGATGTAGATTATACGAAAGTAAAAAAAAAAGCATTAACTTATCTAAGATGGTAAAACATTCTCTATCCTTGATAGTACGCGCGTCGGTAAAAAAACGCTCTACCTTATCTGCGATGTTATAGTTGAGGTGGCGCTGCAAGCATATGTTGTGTTTAAAAAATATCATTCGAAAACTACATAGCTCTGTGCTCAGTGTCGCGACTCCGACAACAGGAATTCAAAGTGCGCGAAAAGGCGAAGCATTCTCAAAGGAGCGTCTGAAATTTGTCGGACGTTCCAGGGCTTTTGTGTGAGAACGAAAATTGTGATCGAAGGTAAAGTACGAAGCTGCGCGACAACAAGTATTTTCGTGGCGCAGCAATGGTGGGCGCGTGATTTTTGAAACACAAGTCTTGAGCAGAGTTCAGACGCGGCCATCTGTCGGCACGACGCGAAGTTGTACGAACGAGAAACACGCAAGGAGAAATAAACAAACATACGGCTGCCAGCAGCACACGGAGGTGAGTGCGAGAACGAAAAATCGCGCCATATTTGCGCGCGAACCGTGGCTTTACTTGCCCCTCTCTATCGTGCCAGTTGTATTTGTCAAAAGGGTTTTTAGGTTAACTCGACCGAGATTACTGATTTTGGAAATTTTTGGCGGGAGAATTGTGTGATCGTGATCGTCGTGGCTCTCGGGCTTTTTCGTCGTTCGAATAACTCCGGCAACTTGGCAGTGGGCTTCGAAAGAAAATGGCGCGATCAACCAACAAATGGCGCTAATGTGCGTCAATTTGATTTTGACTCTTTCGAATTATACTTCCATCTTATATCAATATACAAAACAAAACCAGCCGTGGTAGCGATTTCAGTTTTCTCATATTTACCAGGTTAGGATTTCATAACATTCATTCAAAACCAATTCCAAACTTTTGAACCTCGGTTCGTTTTTTCTACAACTTTGTATTCATGATTGAGAGGTTATGGTCCCGATGTTGACCAGTATTTACAATTATTTTCCCCTAACTCGAAAACAAATTTAAATTTTTACAAATTGATTTGCAAATTGATTCGATCATTAATCAGTGATAATGTCTTTGCTTGCCAAAAACGGTATTAATATCAAATAATATTATTGTTTTTATAAAGTGTAGTTAATGGTTATTGTTATTGTATTTCAGGTTTGTTGGCATCAAGTCATTGAAGGCCACAAAAATGTCTATTAACAAAACGACATTGGTGGAATCCCTTGGAGATGGGGATCTTGCCACCTTGGCCTTGGCCACTAGCTCCGAAAGGTATTCTTCAGCTGATTTTGAAACTCTTGAGGACATTCAGGCAGAATTGGAATGCATGAATGCCGAAGAAGTTATCACAAGTCAGGAGGAAGAACCAGAAACGATAATTCCGGATATTGAAATGACAGATCTTTCAACATCGGAAGTACAGTCAGAACAGATCGTTTATACTACTGCGAATCAGAACAATCAAAATGTTATTTTTCAAACTAAACCAACTTTACAACGAGTTCCAGTTTCAGCCATGCAGGTAAGACATTAAAAATTATGAATCAAATAAATATATTTGAATAAGCTATTCAACTAAAAATAAATTTTTTATTTTGTATTCTGTTTTAAAATGTAAATAATTATAATCATTTTAGATGAAATCAACAAGCTCAAGTCAGCCTACACAGAGTCAATCTATCATGATTGTGTCGCCAGCAAGTGGACAAGGAGCAAGCCAAATTCTAAAAATTTCACATCCAGCGTCCGCTTCTCCTGGCCAATTACAATCTATCGCGCAAACATTAATTGGAGCTAAAGCCGACGGAAGTATTGTACAACTGCGTACTTCTCAACCAAACAAACCCGTGACTGTTAGTCAATCTGGAAATATTGGCTTGGGCAATATACATACTGTAAAGAACACTGCTACAGCTAAAAGACCTGCTCAGACTAACCAACAGAGAAATGTTCGTGTTCTTTAAAAAATAATTTGACTTGAACAAAATGATTTGTTCCCATAGTGTAAACTCGAGATCTCATGGTTGATTTGAATATTTTAGGTTTATACGAAAATGATTTTAACGGGCAATCAAACTCAGCCTGGAGGACAAATGCTTTTAGCTACGACTCAAGGTGATAATCAGGCTATCAAAATTGTAGGAAACAATGTGACTAATCAAGGAATCGCTAGTCCTACAAAAACAATAACTTTAGCTCAGGCGCAACAAATGGGCCTTTTGTCTACCAATAAGGTAAATATGTCGAAATGTATTCATTCTTACAAGTGTAGGGATTAGTCATTTACAAAATAATCTAGATTTAAGTCACTTTCCCGAGTTGTTTTCTTTTTAGCTGACCCAAAAAGAAATCCCATCGAAACATCCCTTGCAATCACAATCTGTTTTCGATCTAAACATTCATTTTATCTTGTCATCAGTAGAGAAATATTCCTCTGACCGTCCTTTTCCTTAGAAATAAAGAAATGTTCACAAGCATATACGATTTCTATTTAAAGGGGCTTATTGTCAATAAGTTGATCCAAACATCAACAAGTCAGCCGTCGAAAGTGACGCTCGTTCCAACCAATGCGGTCAAGCCACCTTTGAAAATCTTGCCTGCTCCACCTCTAACCACTCAAGTTAAACCTACAGTTTCAAATTCTCAGCAGGCTTCGGTTAACAAAACTCAAAACATTCAACAAAGTCCGCAAAAAGTCATTATCAGACAGGTAAGTTAAAGTTAAAGGAGAGGCGAGACAGAAGGGCGAGCTTCTTGTGTTGGACGTTCGCTTATGTTGGTTGGATTTTGAGTTTTCTTCGTTCTTTCTATCTCATTAATCGATCTTCATTCTTTGATAATGTTACGATCCTGTTCGTAGATCTGTTTATACAATCTAACGCTTTAGCTTTGTATAACATCAGGAAAACTGAGTTTTTTAGCAGTTAGATTAGGCATGGAAGTTGAAATATCAATTGGATGACATTCTTATCTGAGAGTTTTAATAACTTCTCATTTTTCAGAGCCCAATCAAAACAGGTGCTGTTTTTGGAGGTGGCCAAGTTATAAGAATACCAGCAAATCAAAGCATAGTTTCTGGTTCGAACTCTGTTCATCAGATGCAAATCCCAAGGAGACAGGTAATTATCATGATCATACTTATCATCAATGGATTATAACTTTTTTAATTCAAGTCCATCTTAATTTGGTATCTTATCTTTGTTATGAAATATACTGGAAATTTTCTCTTGAAAATGAAAACAAATTAAAATGTTTGCGAATGAGGATTTAAACTGAATGATACTTTTAGGTCCAATACGTTCGATTAGTAAGCACCGCAGGAACAGGAACAACAAATGTAGTGACAGTAGGCAAACCAAAGACCCAGACAATTCAAACTGGAGTGACACACAAGGTGTCGGCTCAACCACAACAAATTGTAAAAGTTGTGCCGCTTAATACGGGCAATCAGACATTGAGAAACGTTGCCCCGAAGAATCAAACTTTGGCTGGTACAAGTCAGAGAATAATTATTCCGGCTTCAAGTACAGGATCGGGTCAAAACAAAAATTCAGTCACTATTCCCGCTTCTGCTTTGAGCCAACTTACATCTGGTCAGGCTGTTCTTTCTACAGGTCCAAATGTAGGAAACATTGTGGTTCTCCCTGCTCAGTATATTCAACAGCAACAATCAACAGTTAAGAAAGTAAGATATTTTCAAATTGCTCAGTTATTATTTATTTGTCTTTCTTATTATTTAATAATCAATAATTCTATTTAAATCATGAATTACAGATTGTTACTGATGATACGAAAGGAAAACTGCAAGTGACTCCTACATTGCTGAATACTAGTTTACAGACATCACAAACTTCATCACTTAGCAGCATTGAAACGAAAAGTTCAAAATCTTATAACAATGTCGAACCAAACGGCATCCGGCCGCGCAAGCCCTGTAATTGTACAAAATCGCAATGCCTCAAATTGTAAGTTTAATCAAAAAATTTTATTACAATTTATGTTTTTTTTTTTTAATTCAAACGAACTAACATTTGTTTGACATTCATTTGTTTTGCTTTTTGATATAGATACTGCGATTGTTTTGCGAATGGAGAGTTTTGTCACATGTGTAATTGTAACAATTGTTCGAATAATCTTGGAAATGAAGAAGAACGACAACGAGCTATTAAATCTTGTTTGGAACGAAATCCGAACGCTTTTAGACCAAAAATTGGTAAGGGAAAAGATACCGGAGAAGATATTAGGAGACACAACAAAGGATGCAATTGTAAACGTAGCGGATGTTTGAAGAATTATTGTGAATGCTATGAAGCCAAAATTCCTTGTTCACAAAACTGTAAATGTGTTGGATGCCGTAACGTTGAGGATTTGGCGTTGACCAAAAAATCATTGAAAGATTTAGCAGAGGCTGCAGAAGCTCGCACCGCGCAGCTTAGTTTAAATAAAGCAAAACTACAACATTTTAGTGAAATGGCATTTAGGCCACCTGCAACTTCAAACACTGGGCCTAGGTAATTATTTGTCTATAATTTGTATTTTTATACAAGTCCATTTTAACAGTATCATTAAATGACACTATGATTTTTTAGACAACCTTTCAACTTTTTAACTGATAAAGTTGTGGAGATGACATGCCAATGTCTGATGGCTCAAGCTGAAGAAGCTGAGCGTAATATGCTTGACGAAGAAAAATCGCAGAAACTGATAATCGAAGAATTCGGGCGCTGCTTGAAAGAGATCATTGAATCTGCTCACAAAGCAGAAGCTACCTAGCAAATATCTTACTAGAAAATTTGTGATTCGCTTGTGAATATTATGTTAAGGTATTAACATATGGATGATATATTTGTTTTCACGTCCGAGAGCACAATTTGTTTTTTAACTAAGGTAATTTATTTTTGTAGGACATTGCAGAATTCAACTATATTCAAAACAATTCATAAATTTTAATGAAGACAGAAAGAACGGTCTTGAACTACGATATAAGGAAATATTGTAAACTTCGTTAATTGTAAGATTGAATGGTACAATATAAGACTTGTACATAAAGCAAAAAAAATGATTTATCAGTAAGAATGATCGCGAATGTTGAAGTGTGAAAATTGTAATATTGCAATTTATATTACTGGGTTATAGTTATATACAAATTGAAAGAAAAGTGTTTATAAGACTGTTATTTATTCGCGATGGCATTCGTTTAAAACCATTTTAAGATTCAATTCGGGATAGCATTTCTTCTTCTCTTCTGTTTCTTTAAAATATGATTAATCTTTAGATTTAGAAGTTGGGCTTTTAACACTGTGTAAAAAGTCTTGTATAAGCAATTTAAGTTTATACTTCACACAACATATTTTATTGCAAAAAGTGATTGTATTCATAGCATATAATTAATGAAGATCAAGATCATAGTTTAATAAAAAGAGCGAAATATATTTTAAATTACAAATTTATATTTATTATATCATTAGGTGCATACAAACTCTTAATTTTACATTTGAATTTAGGGGTGGGTGACAATTAAAGTGAAAACATTGAGATTAATTCTTATTTATCGAATGATATAAATGTGTTAATCCGAGGTTCAATCGATGTTTTCCAAATTATTATTTACTTTAATTAATGATAAAATACGTGATTTTTACTGTAGCTGCAAATATTATAAATATCACATTGCAAATAAAATGCACATATTATTGTGACAAAGAGAACTTGAGTGATTTATTGACTGAAACATATTTGTATGCGTCAAGTGTAGCTCAATTTGGTTTTGTAAACAAACGGCGTTTATGTAATCCCTTTAAAATTTTAACTGTGTAATAAATTTCATAAACCTTATACCAAATGCATTCGTATTTCATAATAATGCTGAATTTCTTTTGGTGGCATTGGCGTCACGGACATGACTGTGTCACTACATTTTTTTTAAGACAAAGAAGTCAAGAAAAACTTTAGTCTGCAATCAGCAATCAGTGCATAAACTCCGACACACACTCTTTGATCAAAAATTGTAACTTTGACAAAATTGTCTCCAAAAAGTTCTGATTATTTGAACAAATATACAAGTTTGTATCTCTCAATTATTTTTTTAGTGAACAAAATTCTCTATCGTTTGTCTAAAAGTTTCATCATGAACATCAAAAACAATTTCTTTCATTACTCTCTTCAATCAAATAAAATTGCATATTTTTTCCATTTTTGTATTTAATACTGATATTTTCTTCATCTTTTTAGTCACTGACTATTAAAAACCAGGGACATTGTTTCATTATTTATTGAAATGTATATTGTAAGTCTGCCAAGGTAGTGCTCGAGTCTCTGAAGGAAGAATATAAAACTTGACATATTAAGTCAAAAATATAAAATTTGTTGCTTAAAATATTAAGAAATGTTTTATACATTTATCAGAGAAGTAATATGACCTAGACTATTTGCGACAATTTATTCCTGATGCGTAGAAAAACTTTGAAGCGCAATGAAAACGATAGATTAAACGCGATTAAATAAAACTCTTGAGAATTTATCTAAACTACTTGAACGACAACTATTTATATCAATCTAACGATCGAACCTGATAGACTTTTGCAACTAATAATCAAATACCAAGACGTTTCAAATTATTATTAAATGTTCAAGTATTTTATATGTGTGCAAGGCGTCATTTCATTTTATATTCTTATAATAACATGCAGTCAAAACGAACAAAAATTTCATACTCTAATTGATTCGATCAGATCGATTATGCATAATCAATGAGTGGACGCAAACAATTCAATCCTCTATCAAATATATCAAATGAAATATCATTTGATTCTTACATATCAATTTTATAAAAAAAAGGGCAACAAAAAATGTTAATCCTAGCTTCAATTGATTCTATTTGTTTGGATTTGCGTTTGATATTTATAAAAGAAATTCAAAATATGAGACAAACATTGGTGGCTTTCATTGATCCTTTATCGTACAAATAAAAGGCAAAACCTGTTCTCTTCTCTGAAATCGAAAAGAAAGAAGCAGAAAAAAAGTTTGCGCGATGTTAAATTTTGTGTTCGTTCTTAGCATTGTTCCAAATGTGCTTTCTTGTTTGTGCCAACACCGACTCGCATTTACTTTAACATAAAAATGTTTATTTATTGGCTAATCCACAAAGGAGATACCGAACGAGCTGCAAAAAGTGATCATCAAAATTATTCTACCGTGTGTGATATTTCGAGGAAGCGTCCGACCGCCGTGGGAATACAAATGTCCCACCTGGAATCCTAATGAATTGAGAAAAGCCTTTGCTGTTCGTTTGGATTTGGCGGTAAGTGTTAATTGGAAAGCCAGTATGCAAGGACTTTATATAAACTCTGGCATCCGCTGCTGCTCGGTCATTCGTTACTCATTCTTGTCGAGTCGCACTAAAAGTTACTTTTCACATCAAAACCATAAGAAATTTTCATCACCCAATTAGAGCATTCCGTTTCGCTAACTCTTATCAAAAACAAATCAATCTCAACAATTTAATCTGATTATTTGTACAATTTATTATCGCGCGGTTCCAGGCCAAAATTGGATCGATAAGATAATTGCTGATAAATCGCCATGATATAAGCATCCCGTCTCATTCAGCATTTTCTGTAAGTATCTTGTGATGGCGAAGTTGACTTGGGCGCTGTTGAGCGCTCTCCTTGTCGCGCCGTTGGTGCTCGCGCAGCGCCCGCTCGAGCCCGAGAACCTCTTCCGAAAAATCTCCTCAGACAAAGATGTCAACGAAAACTTCCTCTTACTCAAGACTGCAAAAAAAGACACTCCGACGGAAAATTATCGCCTGCCCAAGACCGTCTTGCCGGATGCTTACAACCTCACGGTCGTCACATTGATGAAAAAGGACTTCAAGTTCTCTGGTTTCGTCGAAATCAATGCCACAGTTGTTGAATCGACAAACGAGATTTCTCTGCATTACAAGAATCTGACCATTACAAAATACGAGATTTACGACGAGGATTTGACTCAGCTCGAGATCGTCACCACCAAGTACAATAATGTCACAGATATTTGCACCTTTGTCCTCAAGAAACACATCCACGCAGTCTCCAAGGTTTTCATCAACATCGAGTATGAGGGAGTACTCTCTGAGGACACCAATGGACTCTACAGGAGCTCTTATTATGACTCTGATGGAAACAGAAAGTAATTTCAATATTTTTCACATATTACCATCATTTACAATTTCAGTGTTCTTTCAATGTGAGTTACTTTACAGATGGCTGGCAACAACTCAATTTGAACCGGTTTATGCCAGGAAGGCATTCCCCTGTTTTGACGAGCCTGGATTCAAAGCAAAATTCAACATTCGCATTCAAAGACCCAAGAATTATACAGCCATTTCAAACATGCCATTGGTTTCTACCCAAGAATTTTCGTGAGTTTGCATGTTTATTTGTTTCATATGATGAACGAGCAAAAAAAAAAATACAATAAGCTGATAAAATATTAGATATCAGGATAATGTTCGACATCTAAACAATATTATATTCATCATTCTAAAAATGATGAATTGTAGAAACGAGAAGAAAATCTCGATAAGAGATGTGTTGATGAGATTGATTGAGTTATCTGAATAGATTAGATTAGTTTGTTTGTTTTCTGTTGTAGTGACTCTGCACTCGATATCTTCGATGAAACTCCCACGATGTCAACATACATTGTCGCCATGGTTGTATCTGATTTCGAATACCTTTACATGAATGGATCAAAAGTGCGCATTTGGTCAAACAGAGAACTGGTCAAGCATGGTCAGTTTGCACTCGAGTTCGGAGTCAGGGTTGAAAACAACTTTCGGAATCTTGTTCAATCAGACAAATCCAGTTCCAAAGACTGACATGGTTGCGGTACCAGATTTTGCTGCCGGAGCCATGGAGAATTGGGGTCTTATCACTTACAGGGAACATTTGCTCATTTTTGAAAGCGGAGAGAACTCTGATGCCCTTCAGCAATCAGCCGCCCAAACTATTTCTCACGAATTAGCTCATATGTGGTTTGGAAATTTGCTTTCTCCCGAATGGTGGGAATACACTTGGCTCAACGAAGGATTCGCTAACTATTTCCAACATATTGGAGCTCATCTTGTAATTGTTTCACTTATAATATATTATTAAATATATTTGCAATTCAAAAATAATTAATCCTCATCTTACCTTGTTACATTTGTTCATTTCGTTTGTTTAGGTTGAACCAGACTGGAAAGCAGATGGCAAGTACTACGCTGAAGTCGTAAGAGCAGCGCTGCTCTATGACAGTTCAGAGCATTCACAAGCTGTATCCCATGAATGTTCCACACCATCTGAGATTCGTGAAATGTTTGGATCGATAACATATCAAAAGGGAGGCAGTGTTATCAGAATGATGAGAGAGTCCTTTGGTTACACCGTCTTTTATGGAGCTTTGAGAGAATACATCAGCATATAGTAAAATCCTTTTATCAAACAAATTTGATTTAATCAATGAAATTTAAAGTCAAGTTTCAATACAAATGTTTTCTTTGTTTTACCAGTAAATACAGTAACGTTCGATCGGAGTTCCTTTGGACATCGTTGCAAAATCAAGTTAACATATACAGACCAGATATTCAAGTTCCTGTTAAGGACCTGATGTCGGACTGGATAAACAAACCAGGACATCCTGTGCTTTTCGTTCAAATTACTACGAATCAGATTTACATCAGACAGGAGCGTTTCTTGCTCGATAAGAGTACCGAGTCTAAAGCAGATAATTCAACCTGGTATGTTCCTATCACCGTTGCTTCTGCGTCAAATCCAAACTTTACCACTGCGGAAACTGATTTGTGGATTAAAGAATCGCTGACCCTCGAATATGCTAATGCTACAAAACAGTGGGTCATTCTTAACAGAATAGGAGCAGGTAATATTTATTATCAAATGAAAAAAGGAAATATATTAAAACGGCAGAATAAACACCAAATTGTTTTCTAGGTTTTTACAGGGTGAATTACGATCTGCGAGCATGGTATCGCATTATTAGAACACTCAATAGCAAGAATTATGAACAAATTCATGTTCTTAATCGCGTCGCTGTAATAGATGATTTATTCAACCTGGCACGAGGAAGATACATCAGCTATGACATTGCATTGGATGCACTTCAATATTTGCCTCAAGAAACCAACTACTTGCCTATTAAAGCTGCTTTGAATGGATTGCTATTTTTGAGTCATCGATTCTCAGGCAATGCGGATGAACAATTGCTTAATGTTAGTTTCATTATGACATTATTCATTTATTATTTGTATAGTATTATTATTTTAATTCATTTTGAATTCAATTTCTCAGGCGCACATCTTGAGTCTCATTAAAGATACGTATAAAAAACACGGCTATTTTGACGACAAGAATGATGACAAATATACTGTATTTTTGAGAGCAGAGATGAACTCCATCGCTTGCAAACTCAACTATACTAAATGCGTAGCAACCGCTGTGAAAGCTTTCGCCAAGTGGAGAAAAGATCCTCTGAAGAGGTAACGAATCCAGATAGATTTTTTTTCTAATTTGCAATGTATTCACTGTTAAGCAATACAAATGACACAAATGCTAGTTCTTCTAGAATACCAAGAAATCAACGGTCTACAACGTACTGTTATGCCTTGAGAGAAGGAACTGCAGATGACTGGGAATTCTTATTCGAACAATATAAGAAAACAATCAATGTCCACGAACGTCTAATTATTTTGAGAAGCTTAGGATGTACCAGAAACGAGACATTATTAGAAAGGTAAGTTTTTGAACCCTATGCCTCATTACGTTTTACCTTGAAATTCATCATGGGGTACGGTTTGACCTCAAATTTGAACATCGACTGAAAAGAATATTTCTGCTTTCAGATACTTAATGAGTGCCTTGACTGATTACGACCCAGAGAATCAAATTCACAGACAGGACAGTCTTACTCTATTCCAAACAGTAGCTCAGATTGATTACAATGGTGCAAAATATATACTGAGATTCTTAGCCAAATATCAAGAAAAAGTTATCAAATTGTAAGTGCATTATTTGTTTGTTGAGTTATGAAATAATTATTTATGGATTCTTAAACTGATTGTAATAAATGAATACATTTTAGCTACAAAGACAACAGCACCGTTGTATCGCTGCTCCTAACAGCCTCCAGGAGTTTCACATCTCAGCAGAGGATAGATGAATTCCAGGAGTACATTGATCAAAACAGTTTGATCTATAAACCAATAATGAGTCACTTGGAGAACATCAAAAAGAATGCCGAGAGTCAGTATGAGTGGTACAAGATTCACTCAGTCCAAATTATCACCTGGCTTTACAAGATGTACCCAAATTATTAGTAACATCTTCAAATCGACAATCCTTTTCATTCGAAAAGTGTATTTAGTAAAGTAAATTGCTCTCATATTAAATAACAAAAATAAATCCATTTTTTACAATGATAATGACAATTGTTGAATTTTGATTTCCTCTCAAGTAACTTTTATTTAATTTTATAGCCATTAAGAACGACAAGAAAATTGTACGTGAAATTTATTATCAAAACATAACTATGTAGATTTCCGTCAATGATATAGTTATGTAAAGAACTGCGCATGCCCTATGCCTTCGGGCGCGAATTCGTCCCCTTTGAAGGGAGAATCATGCTCATTTTAGCGGATCGTGCTGTTTGATTCCACCTTGCCAATTTTATCTTTCGTTTTTTTAGGAAAAATAATAATATATGTTAAATTACATTACAGAAAATTGTTAGCTATTCAAAGTTATTTTATGCTTTGTATTTTTTATAGATACCACCTGTAAATCTAAAACAGTTTTTCATATCCTATATACTAATGTTAAGTAAGAAAGTGATTCTAACAAAATTTAAATAATATTTAAACGAAACTTCGAGGTCAATTTTTCGATGTTATATTTTGAAAAGTAACGCAAGTATGTATAATAAATGGATACGGACAACCCAAAAGACTTTTCAGTAAGTTGCAAAAAAAACTCGAGTTAACAGTATCCTTTTGTTGTTGCGAGTGATTTGACAACTATAAAATAAGTTGATGGTCAATTTTTTCGTTCCTTACAATTTAAAAGAAAATAATCATCTTTTCCGCTCTAATTCTTCCAAATGGATTTTGCTTCAGAAAACGAAACTGTCAAGTTGATTGAAATGAAAATGCGATTTCTTTTTCCATTCAGTCGTGTAACGGTCAAAGCTAGAATCAATTCTGACGAAAAAAATGATTTAATTGAATTTTGATTATTTAAAGGGAACGAATTTTTTTATATGAAATTGCAACCGCGTTAAATATGAAGTGTCAGTTGTCACAGAGTTTTATAACTGCACTGCTCATGCATGATTCACGAGCAGGCAATTTGTTCTAATGAATTATTGATAATGATTTTGTAATGAGGAATGTCATGGGAAATAATTATTTTGATATAAATTTTTTGCATTCTCTTTTCTCACGAGAAAATATATAGATTTTGTAAACTGAAATAATAATATGGCTCGGTAATAACAGTAAGAACAAAGTTCAAATGTTGATCAGCTATTTTGAAATAGTAACAAAGAAATGAATCATTTAGCATGGTATGAAAAAAAAGGTAGGTGAAAAAGGGATGTTGTGTGTGTGTGATAGGATGGCGATTGAGATTCGTGGTGGAAACAGGCCGGCAGGCAGGCAGGCAGGCAGACTGTCTTGTTTAGCCAGCCGAACGTACGAATGTAGGCACGTATCGGCGCTCGCACACGCGTTTGCGTTGCGTGGCTCTGAAAACGCACATTCGGCTGCCTTCACAAACAGTCGCAACGTCGGTTTAGTTTAGTCCGGCACACCGTGGGGCTCACGAGCGCCGAGTTTTGTCACGACCCGCACGAGTCGCGCCCGTCATTTTTAACCACGCGTCGCGCCGACCGAATCGTCGGATTATTCTTAACCCGTCGCTTTGTTGAAACAGTTACTTCGCCCTGCAGTTTTGTATTTAATTAACGTGCTCGTCGCTCGATCAACAATTTTGGATTTGGTTATTTTGTGTGCCCCGACTACGTGACCCAAGCAAATAGTCCTGTGCAAAATTTTCATGGTATGATTGTCCTGACAATATTTTTATATATCAACATCTCATGATCAAAACATGCCGTTTCCGTGACGTCACTTTCGACAATCAATTGTTTACCCTCTGTCAGCTGATTGTTTACAGACAAAACCTCCCGTTACTCTTTCTTATTTTGTTAACTTGATCAACTTTCACATTTTTCATAATTATAAGTGGATAAAAGAATAATATTGCAGTGATAAAATCATATCTTATAACCGGTGGATGTGAAATGTGACCGTGTTTTGAAATAGATTTTCGGAAATAAGATTCTTTTATCACACACACGCGAATGTCACACAAATATTGTATGGTAATTGCAAAGACTTCTTTTCTTCTATTTAAGGAGTTGCATTGCATCAGTAGCATTCTCGAGAGACATGCAAAAAATTATATAATCCTTTTAAATTTATAATTACCGGGGATGTTTACATGTTCCGACAGTCATGTTATTACAACTTCTGTTGCAAAATTACTCAAGCTTTAATGCAAAATAAAAAAACTGCAACAATGGAAATTGTTTTCAAGTGAAAAAAAAAAACATGGAAACAAGGTCAAGGCAAATAGTCAAACAAAAAAATGAACAATAAATGATAATCACTAACAATAAGGAAACAATAGGGAAAACAATTTGTTGCATTTATTATAATTTTAACACCATCGGTGTTTTGTTTTGAATAATATTTTGTGCCTTTGAGAATTTAAAAATAATTAAAAATAACATCATCCGGACAATTATAAATTAAGTAAGTCGTTCAGTAACCTTATTTATGCTACTGTAGTTCTGAAAATGATCTATATTTAGGCTGGGAATCGTCAACGTTTTTAGAATTTAAATCAAAATCTTTCGATCATACTTTCTAACTGTCTAATATCTAATGAATTTTATAAAACTATAACAATGAAATAAAATGATAAATTGTTTGTTTTGTTTTTAGTTGACTTGCAGCCGGACGAAATTGGATAACTCGAATTTGGAGAAATGTACAAAGTTGTAAATGTGATGAAACCAGTGCAATATAAAAATCGCTTGCTTATTTATTTATAAAAATTTTAATATATTAAACAAATTATATCAACGACGCTTTGGATATGAATTACGCTTACTCATTGTTATACCGCCAAGAAATTGTAACAAATCAGCATCTTGATACTGCTTTATCGACAATTATGCTAAGATGGATATAAAAAATTAGTTATTGATGATGAATTGCCGGAATTCGGATTTTGTTGAATGACTAGTGTACAAGTGTTACATTTGTGTTCAAACATTAATTGATTAATCGTTGTGAGTGCCTTAAATTGATCATACAAACTGATCCGGACGTGGACAAATGGCTTGTATCAAGGTACCAAAATCGGTCTGTGGATCTAACGATGATATTAAAACCGAATCTACACGTAACATTTTACAGGTAAACAATGCACTTTTCACTCAAATAAACAATCATTTAATTTAACAAATTGTCAATTTCTTTTTTGCATATGTTTTTAATTTTTCTTTAAAAGACTTCTGTCTGAGAAATTTAATTTTAATTTGTTTGCAAACTTGTTATCTATTAATATATGAAGAACGAGCAAGTTTATATTTGAGTCGAGCAAAAAAGGTTAAAAATCAGTATGAAAATGAAACTCCTTTGAAGTTATAAAATGTTTTTGATATGATATTTATAGAGTTATAAATGCCTGGATGTTATATAGAAGAACCTGTTTACGTTGACTAGTTGATGCATTTAAGTAATAATTTGACAATCTGCACATTGTTCCTTCGTGTGGAACAACACAAAGGCGTATCATTGTACACATCTGCGCCTATAATGACTATAAAGCTTGGCGTAGTGCTGCCCATTAGACACGAGGTTTCACACTTTAATGGATGTGTCTTAACCGCATTTCATTCATTTTTATCTTTTCACTTGTCAACTTCCAAACCTTTTTTCCTTTTTGCTCATCTTATTATTTCATATGCACAAATAAAGAACAAATTCAAATGAACATGACAAGTGTGAACAATATCAAAAAAGAAACATTAATAATATAAATATAGTAAAAAAATTTCGTTTTTAATGTTTACTCTTTTATGTTCTAGACCTATACAGATTGGGTTAATCACTATCTCGAACGTGGTGGTTATAAACGAAGAGTACAAAATCTTCAAACAGACCTCTGCGATGGAGTTCTGTTGGCTGATCTCGTCGAAGCAGTTAGTGAGTATTTTATTTTATCACAAAAGCCTTTATCATGAGAGAAAAAATTCTTCACTTTCTTTTGATCTAAAAGTGAAAAAAAAAAAACTCAATCCAGACACATTATTTTGGATGACTAAAAATCTGAACAATATTATATAAAAATGTTGTGATCTAATTTCATAATGCCAAATCATATTTTTGATTGTTCAAAATTTTCCTAGAGAAAAAAAAAGCAAATCCCATTATATTTAAGACAAACTTTCTCTAATTTTGTAATCGAAGCGTTGAGATATATAACGGGCTGTGTCCTATGTTTAACTACAGAATTATATCTCTAAACATTTCAGCGCTTCAATTTGGTCTTGTTGAAATTTTATAGTCACACGAAAGAGAAATTAAAAGTACTGTAAATGTACAAAATGAAATAATTTATAATCAATTTGTAAATTCGTGCTTTGATCACCGCTGTCGGTGGCTGCTTTTAAAGGCGCCATAATACATAATATTGTCTGACGCACGATCGTTTATTTCTAGCTAATCAAAAAGTAATCGACATCAACCGGAAACCCAAAAACATTCAACAAATGGTAAGACTTATAAATAGACGTGTTCTATTTTTTCTATTGGTTTTAAATTAAGTACTATTTTTACCCGTGCCTTATGTAATGACTGATATTAAAAAGAGCATGTGCCGAGCATAATTTTAGAAAAAAAAAAAAAAAAATAGTCTATGTAACGTAACAGCATATGTCGTTTCATCCGGCTTTTATGAAAAAAAACCGGAACCCTTATTTGTATAGCACCTATCGTGCTAAGAGAGGGCACTCCACTATGGTACTTTTTATTGCTTTTCATATCACTTTAATAAATTAATCGAAAACCACGCTTGCTTAATTTTTTTTTACTTATTATTAAAATGTGTACATTTTTTTGATTAGAGTTAAAAATTGAAATGGACATTAAATTTTGCTGAAGATGAGAAATGTTCTTTTGAACGTTCATAACAACTATGAATTGGTTTGAATGATACAATTTGTTATTAAATATGTAGGTGGACAATGTGAGTTTGTGCATCAGCACCCTGCGAACATTGGGAGCTGATGTTGGTGCTGTAAATCCTGGCGAATTAGCAGCAGGATCTACCCTAAGGCCAATTTTAGCTTTACTTTTCGCCTTATCACGCCACAAACAACGAACGAAACAACTACAAGACATGCCCAAGTGAGTTTTTATAAAAACATATTCATACCGTCACCTATCTCCAAATTACTAAAAACCGCTCACTCAAATCTTATCTTTATATGCTATAGCTAAATATCTTTCCATTTCTATTAGAGGGAAATGCTAAATAAACATAATCTTTTTTATGGCTCATCACACCAAATGCTCCTTCTCTACGCATAAGATTGTTACTATTTAAAATTATTCATGAATGTCTTTTAAACTTTAAACGTTAAAAAATTTTTAGAAGAAATAACTCGTTTTAGATTGTTTTTAAACATTGCAAAATTCGTCTATTGCCATAGAGATTTCAGATTAAAGAAAAGAACAATCGATACAAATCCCATGGGGAAAAATTTGACAAGCCCATTTTTATTGATTTTCTAATTTTGATGCCATCTGGTGACTAAAAGGGAGCACCTTAATTTGATTGAGTCGAAACGAGAAACGACTTGTCAGATACGAAGATATAAGCCTCGTAAAAATAAATGTACAGGAAAATATGACAGTTTGTACTTTGAACATCATTTTAAAATGCGTATAAACAATTTTATATCAATTTAATGCGTTTCTAAGTTGTTTGTGTTACGTAATATCTCTGGATGGAAGAGAAAAATGGAAAAGATCGTTTAATTTGTTCAGCGTTTTAGGATTCGGTTGTTTATTTTTCCATATATATGGGATAGAGTTGAATGTTAAAAATGTTATTTATATGATTATATATTGATTCGAAATGTTAGTTTTGAGTAGCACGTGAGAGAGAGACGCGGGAGGGCGATGGAAACGTCCGTGATGGCAATGGAAAACGAATCCAATACAAGCATTCACAGCACGTTGCAGCTCGAAATCAAGTTCAGCGAAAATATTCAGGGGCGATCTAACACTACCGTAATCCATGATGGGGATGACGTTGTAGAGACAAGATGGGTTTTGCGGCGATATTGAAGAGTAATCTTACATGGCTCCAAGCTACTAAAGACCTTTACTAAAAAGTTAATCAACGAACTTCATCGTCATTTTCAATATAAGATTCAGAAACGAATTTCAAATATTGCCCGCAAAAACTACTACATCTAAATTTTAATTATTAACTTGAGAGAAATATTCAAACATTTCATTTTAAATATTGTTTTTAATATTTCTTGTCAACCTGATCTAATCATGATGAAATGTTACAATTGAAATAGATTGACATGCTTCTACACTTTACCATGATACGAAGAGCTCGCAGCACATGCTTAATCAACTCTATAACAACATCGAGTGATATTTTTGCAGAGTGTGTATAAGTGTTATACCTACTATTATTATTTTTTTCTTTTCTTTTTTTATACACTGTAGATTAGTCACCAACCTTGACTGAGTCTATATCAAATTGATAATAATTTTATACTTTAGATTTGCATCATCTATACGGAATCTTCTCAAAAGAAATTATAATTTTTGTTCATTTGAAAAATAGTTTCTGCAACCATTTTTGTTACTTGAACATTTTAAATTGTGAAAATGATTGAAAGATTTGAAGGTTCATTTTCACATGCGGCAAAGTGTCAAGCGAAATTAATGCTCAGTGTAACGCTATCTTTAACGCTGGCTTCCGCTGCAATCAACTTCTTCGCTCGTATATTTTGTTTGCAATGTTCGTAAAATGTTTTTTGATAAAAAGTAACAGATTTCGACATTTAAAAAATTACTCACTATTAATCCTCGGCTAGTACAGACCGCAAAGAGGCATTAGCATCAGAGAGTGTTTGAAAATGATGACATCACAAATGGCACGCACTCATAAAGAACCAGATACTATTTTTACGGATAAATTTCGATTATGCACTGACGATAAATAAACTCAACAAAGTACTTAGAAATCGGCACTCGCTTTCCCGATGTATGTCCACGTAAAGTTTTTTACCACCGAAATAAAGAGTCATTGATATCGACAAAAATGACTTTATAACAACCTCCGATTTTATTTCTTGACTTAAATTATTTTCAGTGATGCTCAATGGACGCGATGTTTAAGATACAGTTTGGCAGTTTTCAGTTTTTGAAATATTATTCAATTATTCAGTATAAGTAAATACAAATATCAGTACTGATACCTGATGAAAAACATTGTGGTCATTTTTAATTTATATTTTCAAAAAGATGGCTATGATTGAGGTAACAATCATAACCACAGCTAAAACAATGGCCGCCATCTCGTCCCCCCTCTTATACCCTTCAAAGTTATTCATTATTTTCAATTAATTATAATATTATTATGGCAATTAATTTATGAACAAGCTATCACGGAGGCTTCAGTTGTAAATATTGTGTGCATGTAATTGGTGTTTTGAAACTAAATTTTATCAGAAATATGACACGAAGGGCCGCGGCACAATCGTTGAGTATCATGTTACAATTTGCGAGGGAAAACGTTCATTATAATTTTCTAGGCAGTGTCGACGTACGACACCCGTTTACCCATGTCGGGTTTTTACCCGTGTGTAACTTGGGAGGTAGGAGTGGACCCGTATACCCGTGTACCCGTACGAGATGTTTACCCGTGTACCCGTCCAAGATGTTTACCCGTGTGACTTTATTTACCCGTGTACCCGTTAAATGATTTTAACACGGAGAGACGTTAGTCAGATGTCGTGATTCAAAATTGTACGGAATAAACTACCTGCGAGCAACTCTGAAAAATGTAGTCATTGCAGAATCTAAAAATCAATTCTAAAACCAATGATAATACTGAATTATAAACTAGAACAACACAAGATGTAACTCAAACCATAGAGGAAAGAATAATACAAAAAATTTTTCATTTTTGATCATTTTCTCTTCATGATGCGAATTACATAATGAATTGTCCGAGTATTATAGACAATATTATCATTAGTTTCAGAAGTCAATTTCCGATTCCGAAATCTTACACTTTTTAGAGTGCAGATTCAATGATGAAAAATAAAATTAAAATACAAACGTACTATCCGCTTGCCTCTGAAATATTTAATTATCGCGGAATCAGTAAGAATTAAGTTAAAAACCAACAATAATACTGACTATAAACTATAAAAACGCAAGATGTAACTCACAGCATAGAGGAAAAAATAATATAAAAAATTTTTCATTTTTGATCATTTTCTCTTCATGATGCGAATAACATGATGAATTTTTCAAATATTTTAGCCAATATTAGCGTTCGTTTAAGATGTTGATATTTTTTATTAAAAAATCGTAAACATTTCAGAGTACTGATCTACAAATGATTAGTAAATTGATATATGACGGGCTGATATATCAATTTACTGGGTACCGCCGGCGTTGGCATTACCCGGAGTGCACCGCGTGGAGGTGCCGGTCGGATTTGCACTCCAAAAAAAAACCACGTTTTCTGCGAGTATAGTCTCTCGAACTACTATACTCGCAACGGGGACGGTCAAGGGTTGCGCGTTTGCACGCAGGGACCCGTCTCACCGACAATCGACAAAGTCGATTGACTGCGCACCATTGCGCAAACGCCCCACAGCAGCCGATTGACCGCCACCGCTAAAAAAAACCAAACAAGAACATGATACGAGGCATAGAGGCCCAAGAATCTGATGTATCAAGATGTATGAGTTCATACATACTTGATGCATGCAAATATCATGGCCAACAAATAGGCATATGTATGTT
>JAAMPD010001604.1:0-22329 GCA_025266255.1 Trissolcus basalis | reverse complement strand
CTCTTTCATTTCTACAAGCTTGCCTTGGATACCAAGTAAGAAAAACAGAGAATACCCTGGAAAGAGAAGTTCTAAAAGACTCTTTGTATATACTCTTGCAAACTTTGTCTACGATTTGTAAAATTCCAATTTTTGTTTTTTTATTTTTATCAACAACATTTTGAGAAACGTTGCACAAAAAAATTCATTGTTCAAATTTCAAAAAAAACATTCAATGATCCGAAGTAAATTGGAACAACCAACTAAGATATATAAAATCAAAAAACGTACCGACGTACAAATATGATTACGGTTATACTCATAAATAACACTTAAACCACGTTACATTTTTCTGAAAATCTTTCATTTCATTGTTCGCAGTAACAATTTTCGTTTTCAATAATGCGCATACATTTTACAACATGAATGATACAATAAATACAATTGATAATCGGGGCGAAAATTTGAACCACGAAATTATTCAAATCAAATTTCAATATACACAATTTTTTTACATTTTCATTTCATTTCTTTAATAATTTTGATGTTTTCAAAAGATCAACCAATTCAATAGAAATTTTGTTCCTTTTTATAAATTAATAATCAATACCTAATCAATTTCAAGCAAAACGTCACAAACGATGGAACCAATTTTTCGTAACCGAATTTCATCTGGTAAATATAAAACAATTTTTCATGTGTATAACAAACGACGAAACAACGCGACAAAGATGCAAACAAATGAGAAAAAGCATTTAAAAAAGAAACGTCAAACTGTATATTTATACAAATATACACACGAAACGAAATATACACAATAACGAAACGTTGAAAAACTGGCTTTCTTTTTATTGTTGATGCAAATTTCATATCACAGTAGCTACTTCTGTCTTACAGCGATTTCTAGCTAGTTTTTTGTTTTTCCTACAACTGAGAAAAATAACATGTAAAAGTACAATTTGTTTGTCCCTCCCCCCCCCCCCGTTCAATCATTTTGATTTTTGTTTTTTGAGTATAAAAATATGACTTTCAAAGTCCCCATCCAGAGAGATTCTAATTCATGATCGATACTTTCTTAAATTTTCGGATAAGCCATGAGAAAATATTTTCAAATATCCACTATTCAAAAAGACATGATTGCAGAAACTAGTCTTTCGTTTCTACATGTCATTTTTCTAAGAATCACCACTTGGACAAAAGCATAAGTCTTGCTGCTTTCATTTTTTGTTATCAACAATTATTCTCAACATAAAATTGTGCATGTAAGATAAAAGTTAGGTTTCCCTTTGAAAAAATTGAATCTTTCACCACTCTGATTGAAAAAATATTTTTTTTTCAAATTGAGAACAAAACCACGCGACAATGCATGGTTCTTTTCGTTGCGTTATTGAATCATCAGTTTCAGTTGTTGGTTGCTCTCTCTCCCTCTCTCTCTCACTCTTTTCCAATAGACAAAAACCGATTGAAAGTCTACATGAAAAAATATTCATCTTTTTCTCAAGAAAAACCTATTTCGCGTTGGACTTGGATCGGTTACTTAGTCTTTCGTATTAACAATAAAGAAGTTGTATGTACAAAAATTATTTACAACGGCAGTCTCGGAATATCAACGCGGTTTCGTTTCTCGTATGGCAAACAAAACGTTATTGCGTTCTATAGTCATGCCTCGGTTTTCTTCTAGTTTCAGCAATAGACGCAACGATTGTCTCTTCGCTTGCAGCCTGCAGTCGATATGCAATTTTGCATCGTTCAGTCGTCCCTAAGACACTACGTTCACTTCACGTGGCGAGCCACAGACGTTTAATACTGACTCCGCAGAATTCAATGAAGTTTGACTCCGTGCTTCATTTTGTGCTTGTCGTATAGCCTCCTTGTACGGGCCTCGCTTCTTTTTATTGTATCGTGCCTAAAATCAACATACAAATCATTTTTTTTATTAGCAAAATTTTCAATTATAATTGTTTTCGCTTGCAGTTCCAGAATCTTCCCCCACTCCTAAGCCGATTTCTTCCGACAAGACTCGAGGGCCCTCGGGAGGAGCCGAACGTACCCGAGTTATCGATCGGTAGAGAAAGGGGAGGGGGGAAAGGCTCCTCTAGATAAATTATAATTATACTATTATATATAAGTATATATATGATAATTATATAATTATAATATTATAATATATTATAATTATTTTATAATTATAATATAATATTTTATATATTTATTATTATAATAAATTACATGATTATAATATATACTTAGATTATAATAACTATATTTTATTGATCCATTTTAATATATTAATTTATTACGTATATTAGCATAATAAATATTTTCTAAAAAATATATAGAATTAGAATATAAGGTGAATTAGTTAAATATTAAAATTACTCAAATTCTGATCACAACAAATTAATTTGATTGTACCTTGAAAGTTTCCAAAAATGGACTCAGTTGATCACAGGACATGAGGGAACTTGTTGAAGAACCGTACCATGCCACGTGAGCTTGGGGCCCCGATGATGTGCCATCTTCTTTGCAAGACATGGTTATACTAAGAACCTAAAATTAACGATCAACAAATTTAAATGATTGCCGTTACAAAAAAGTACACGGATTTTACATATAAAACATTTTGAAATATATTTTTACCCGTGTGAGAATTACTATAAGATATAGTAAACTTTATAATATATGCAATGAAATTGCTATTATTTACATTGAATATTACAATATTGTGTAGTAGATTTTTTAAATTTATTTTTCTGCGTGCATTAAAACATGCATGGAAAAAAGTTTGACAGAACTATTAGACTTGAATTAGAAGAGAACAACTTTTTCATTTGAGTGAAAAAACAAACCTTGACATAAGATTTCAATACCTTGAACAATAAAATCTAATGGCAAGATAAAAAATTAATTTCAACGTTAAAATTTAGAATTAATAAAAAGTTACAATACGAAATCAAAATTCAATTCTCAGCTCGTTGCAAAATTAAATATAAACTTGAGAATCTCGAGCCAAGATTTTATGATATAAAAAGATGACACTATTAAGGTGGGACCGCCGGTACAGTAAAAATAGCGTCTTTTAAATGATAATTGATCATAATAATCTCAACATTTTGTAACTGATTCTATATGTATCTAAAATTTTACCTATAGACGTATTCATATTACCAGAATTAATATTACAAGTTTGTATTAATACAAAAACATCTGACAAGTTCAAGACACAAAATTCAAAGTTTCATTTCACTATAATTTTGTTAAAAATCTATACTCTCCTCAAAAGTTTCAGTAGCAATTCTTTCAAACTTTTTCCCGTATCTTTATACATCCCTTCTCATATTTCTTTTACTCCTAAATTTTACACTGATTCTCATTCATACAATATTTCATATATCAAAAACTAAAAACCAAAATTGCTATTTCCCAATTGGATTGTCTGAAGAATTTGAAATGTACCTTTCCAGGCCACCAAGGGAAACCATGAATTTTCCCCCAGACGACATCGCCAACGTCCATTCGACGACCGTTAGTCGTGAGACAGTGTGCAACCGGTGTCGCCGATAGCCGCATCATCAACGGGTGAGAAGGCGGGGGAAAGTCGGGGGCAGTCTCGCCGGCGTCAACTTCCGGCTCCTGTTCGCTCAACTCGTCGCTACTAGCGCCCCGACTTTTACAACCGGACGAAGCGTTGCTCACAGGATAATCGCACCTCGCGTAAGCGTTGGTGTTCAATCTCTTGAGCGATATCGAAAGCTTTTGCTTTAAACATTGTTCTTTTATTGCAGTGTAAGAATCGCTTCCGGGCAAGACATTCCAGTTCTGGGCGTCTTCCTTGGTTTCTGCAGGTTTGTGCTTGCGGTCATCTTTGTGCTTCTTTTTGTGCTTTACTTTGTGCTTACGACGATGATATGCCACGGAATCAAAATTCGGATTGTACCTGAAAATAAACACATTTTTATAATTGTATAAAATCTTTTTATCAAATTTTTATACGAAATTTTCGTATACAATTTTGATTATACCCCCTCCCTCGGTATATATATCATCCTATATATGATATATCATTCATTTAAATAGTTATATAATGATATTATATATAGATATTTATAATATTATTACAAATAATATTTAAATAGTAATAATATAAAAATAATATAGTAATAATTATATATGATATATAATATTATTATATATAATATTATATTATATATCATAATAAAACATAATATAAAAAAGTAATTTTTTATCATAAATATATAATTTCATATCTGTATAATAATAAATTTATAATATAAATTTATATAAAAACGATTTTTTAATATAGAAAGATAATAATAATAATTATATATATGATTAAAAATATAATATATGAATTTAATATAAATACCATAATAAAACAAAATATATTTTATAAAAGAATAACAATTGAATTTTATATCATTTACATATATAATTTTCATATATAAATTTTCACCCCCCCCCCTTCACAAATCTAACAACTGCTTGCAGTTAGATGATGTAGTTTATTTTTACCTAGGCGAACCGGTGCAAGGCGATCTCGCAGGCGACACTGTGCCTAACATTTTCCTCTTCGCCGCCTTTTTTAGCTTTTTTCATGGCACGTTTCGCAGCCTTCTCTATCTTGCCCTTTTGCGGATCGACTTGTTCCTGCTCGTCGATGTCAGTCTCCCCATTTTCAACAGCCTCGGGTTCAGTTTTCTCCTCCTCGCTTATCGTTTCGCCCTGCTTCTGGCTCTTCTCCTGGTGAACTTCTTCCGAGTCAGTTTCCATCTCCATCTCCTTCGACGGTATCTTAAGTACAGTGCCAGCGCCTTGCGAACCAAAAGATATTTTAATCACTGGAGTACTACGCGTACTTCTGCTGGCGTCTTCGAACACCGATTCGTCCCAGAGATCCTCCATGGAGCCCACCGAACGCTTTTTACGCTGCGCACGACCTGCTCGAGTTTTCATTGTCGAATCAGCCGCTGCCAACGTACGTTTCTCGTCTTCTTCCGGCACCTGAAATAATAAATATTTAATAAATTGAATGAAAATATATTAAAAACTGTTATATTTTTGTATTTTTTAATTTTATTTCATTTTATAAGAAGGAAAACTTTAATTTCACTATTGATTTTCCTTGCGTTCCCAGGATCTCCCCCCACTCCCGAGCCGAGTGCCTCCGAAAGAACCCGAGGGCCTTCGGGAGAAGTCGAGGGCCTCCGGAATGACCCGAGGGCCCTCGGGAGGAGCCGAGTGTACCCGAGCAACCGATCGCTAGAGAAAGGGGAGGGGGAAGAGGCTCCTCAAGATATTACGGAATAATATAATAATAATATAAATATTAAATAATAATATTTTTATATTATTATTATTTAAAAACAGTATATATATAATATTTTACGTTTGTACATAAGAGTATATATATATCAGTACAATTGATATATTTTTTTAAATTCCCCCTACCACAAAGGGTTTTAATTGCTTGCAGTTATAACATGTAACTTTTTTTGTACCTTAGCGCTTTCTACAGAGGAACTACTAAGTCTTCTTGGTGTGGCACAGTATGCCGTAGTTGCATTTGTGTCGATCTCAGAGGAATCTTCAGCTTCGCCAGTCGGTTCTGCGTTTGTCGGGGCTGAATCCTCGCCTTCGCTACCCCAAAACTGGCCCTCCACGTCACCTGTTTACAAAAAAGAAATTTCACATAACATTAGACCTCTGCTTGTTTTTAATTAAAATAATTAAAAATTATATAAATTAATAAATATAAATTTGACAATTACTTTTGACTTTTACTAAATTACTAATTGGAATTCGGAAATTACAAAATAGAAAAAGACAGAACACGTTAGGAAAGATTGAAACAATTATAAACATGATAATTTCCTTTTGCAATCAGAAAATGACATTAAAAGATTTATTTATTTATAATGAGATTACGTTTCTCAAAACGTGTAATGTCATAAGCGTTTGTGGCCGAGTAAATAACTATGTGCAATTGAGGGTCCGGATGCAATAACCAGACATACGCTCGAGAGGTTATGTGTTAAAAACCAGAAAGTATCGAGAAAATTTTCGTTTTAGACATATTTTGAGTAGCCAAATTGTTCTTTATATTATTACGAAGAATTTGGCTACTCAAAGTATATCGAAATCAAAAATTTCCTCGACACTTTTTCAATTTGAAAATAGGCCGTTCGAGCGTAAGTCTGGTTATTGCATCCGGACCCTCAATTAACATTTTCGATACCAGGAAGTTTCTTTTTTTTTAGAACGTTACAAGAGACTTTGTAATGAAAGACTTCCCAATTCAAATTTCTTCAACGAAGTCCTTGTGAATTTGAGATGGTACATAATTTTCATTCATGATATTTTCATATTTGCTAACACGATAGTGTTATAAGAGTGATAAATCAAATTATACATCACGGACCATAAACTGTACAATGTAATATTACATCCTAACAATATACATTGTCAGTTTACGACGTGTTTTGTGTTCGTTACACTATGGAAAAATTATTACCCATATTGCACGATATTTCCTCAATCTGTGGACATTAATTTATTTTGCTATTAGATTGGGTGAAATGAGTTTCTAACTGGTGTTTTCGTCATTTTCATCAGAAGACGGAATTTAAATTGAAAAAATTATACAAATACCATTCTTTCTAGGTAAAAAATGCGGTACACTGAAAACTGTGTTTTTAAATGATAATTCATTTATGAATTTTCATATTTGTTACTAATTCTGATGTAATATGTTGTTAATACTTGATTAATGTACTGTACTGAGTACTATTTTTCAATTTTTTTTGTACGAACTCGCAGGTTAAAAATAATTTTTATCTGTGAAATCAGAATTGAACCTTGTACACTTTCGTGTATCATAATAATTATAATAAAAATTATTAATGCATCAGTTTTTAGATTTTTTGTCTATGGCACGATTCCAGTAATGAAAGTGAATTAAAAATGAATTAGGAAATATTACAACGCAATTATAAATGAGAACTGACTGTGAAAAATATCTTGTACACAATAAAATAATTCGTCTGTAATTATCTATAGTTATCTAATTTTGGAGGAGTTTATACCAAATCTTTCTTAATGACTTTTCATTTTGGAGAACGTTACAATCGTCGATAAAAAAAATGTCAAAATTTCACAACACTGTTAATCAAGTGAAATTCAAAACACCTAAATAACATTAAGTGATGGCAAATCGTTAAAATATCATATAAGAAAGTGAAAAATTTATATCATCCCATCAACAACCGAAGAAACATGTCCAATTTTTTATATCATTATTAGTTTTCAAGCCTATTCTCCCTTGATTTTTTACTCTATTTTTTTATTCTCTGACTGTAGGAGACTGTCGATAAGTGACTCACACTGACAAAAAAGTCGAGCACTGAATAGAAATAAAATATTTGTAAAAATATAACTCGACCAATCTTAATCCGTCGAACGCACACTTTTTTTAGAGTCTTTGTCTTATTCATATAATCAGTACTTTATTATCTTTGTCTTAGGTGCAAATTCGCACTAGTGTGCCTTCCAAGGGTTAAAATGTATTTACGATAGCAACACCATATTATTGCGTTGAACATAGCATTGTTCATATCTCTGACTGTTGGTGTAACAATACACTGTTTGTTATTCTAGTACACATGAAAGTTCATTTGACCCAATGATGACCGTTACTTTTGAGAGAGCTAATTAAAACATATCTTCCTTAAACATAAAATTTACTTGAATCAGACATTTCTTCATCTCCTATAGAAATACTGAGTTAGATGGCGATCACCACTCGAAAATCGACAAACTTCACAATTTTTTACCTTATCTATTACATGGTGAAAACCAATATTTCCATTCTTCTTCAATATTCTGGATGAATTATAAAAATATAGTAGTAGAAATATCCTTTTATAATGAATATAAACGATTGTTATGGATTTTATAAAGTTTCGGCAAGTTGGTGTGGTGGTAACGCGTTTAGCTTGTGTACGGGAGGTCGGGGGTTCGAATCCCCCTCGGCTAATCACTTGGAAAAAGTGTTTTAGTTTATTTGATGTCATGTAATGTGTCCAATATATATGTATAAACTATGTCCTGATAAAAATTTATGTATGACGTCTAGGGCCCGGATTCTCTCTGATACCAAAATTGGTTAGACAGTTGTAAAAAGGAAAAAATTATATCGTTTTTTTATTGTGGAGGTCAATATTAAAAAAAAACTGCGTTGACTCCTGACTCTGATTTTACAGAGTTACTCATGTCCCATCTTGAATTACAATCTCTATTTCTAACAAACCCGAACGTACCACCATTTTGCATGGCCTGATCGATCTGTCTGGTTCGCAGAGTCGCGAGTTTAGGCATGATCGAGGAGGTCGGATTTTCCGGAATTGAGTCAGTCTTTGCGGGTTTACTCGTGGATCTGAACTCCCGTAGGAGGGCTCGTTGATTCCTCTGCTGATCGACCATGTTCGGCTGCTGAACACTGCGTCGGTCGCTCCGCCTTGGCGGCACCGCCGCAGCGGCCTGAACTTGTTGCGGGACCTCATGTTTCCGCTTCTTGCTCACGTCCACGTTCTCGCTATTCTCGTTGCAAATAGACCTGCATTTGCTGCAGAGCACTTGACGCGGTCGCAGTCGCACCGTCGGTCTCGTGTGTTTGTATCTGGCTGGCGGGTTGATGTTCCGTCGCAGGTCTATCTTTGTCGTCAGAACCGGCCATTTTTTTTCTTGAAAATAACTGAAGCGTGCGGCGATCGTTGCTAGCTTGTCCCCATCGGGCCCATTTATCGGTTCGGGCGACTGTATTCCACATGGAAGACCTCTGAAACATGATAATTTCATTTCAGTCATACGCTCACCAAAAAATCCGCCAGATGGCGCTCCGTCAAAATTTTTTTTCTCTTTCAAATTTCGAATTTCATTTCGTAGGTTTTCTTATATTTTTTATCTTATATTCATCTCAAAATGATCTTATTTCTTAGGAGTAAAATTTAAGGGAAGGTGGGACCCAAAAATTAAGGAAAATTGAAAAAAATTACGATTTTTTTGCGGTTTTAGGTACACTAATTTTTTTTTTTTCAGTCAATTTCCATCCGATTCACTTGAAATTTTTTATACTCCTTGCTAAAAGTATAATAATACTATTTGTAAGACAGATTTTTGATTAATTAGTTTAAACAAAAGTTATGTTAGTTCAAATATAAAATATTCAGCAAAAATGACCTATTTTTTGCGTTTTTGGGTTCAGACAAGAATAAGTTTGTAACAACTCAAAAATTCAAAAAATTTGTCTTACAGATTTCTTTATTATATTTCAAGAAAGAACTGTGCCAAATTTCAAGTAAATTGAATCAAAATTGCCTGAGAAAAAACGGGGTGAATTCACCCTATTTTCAACCCTTTTCCTCAAATAAAGAGAGGTAAAATTCATTTTAGGGAGGTTTTTTTTTATTTTCTTGTTCAGTACATCAAGATGAACAAAATATCAAAAAATTACGTGATTTCGTCACTAATTGTGGATTTTAGCCATTAGGGTCCCCCCTCCCCTTAAAATATTCGGACTACTTTTTAATCATTTGAAAAAGTTTAAATTTTCATAAACAAGTTAAAATAAATTTAAAAAAAAATCATTTATACTGGCATTTTTTTCCAAAAAAAAAATAATAATAATAAAAACACATTTTAAAAAAAAACGTTACCGGACGAGGATTTGAACCCCCGTTTTTCAGAACACAATCTTGAAACTTTGCAAAATACTACTAGCATCTACATATGAAAAAATCCAAATTGTCACAGCTGGGAGACTTAAAAAAGACCTTCGGATTGAAAAAAAGGCTTGCGTAATAGAAAAATGTTTTATGTATTAGATCAGTAAGAAACATTGAGCAGGTAACAGTATAGGCATATATGAACGGTACATTCGTGCCTGACATTCGAAATGTATAGACAACACACCCACTAGCATAGGGTATTGATTCAGGAGAGAGGACACGAAGCCGAGTGGGACAACAGACTGATAAAGCAAGATAGACCATAGACTCTGAAGCAGACAATCAACTCTGGCAGATCCATCATATTTACTGTTGAGAACATTTACCAATTCAATTTTCCATTTCTCACTACTAAGCCCTATCTCCCTCTCGCCATTTACATATTTCCCATAACCGCGTGTATTTTCAAATTATACCATTAAAATTGTGACAAAAATAGCCCATGCAACATGAAATGTTGTTTAACAGCAACAATGAACAGAATCATTGAGAAATTCAGTGAGTCATATTGTGAGCATCAGCTGAGTCATGGCATGAATTTCCGAGTTAAGACTTCCATTAGGAAATACAGGAAAGAAAAAAAGAAGAAGAAAAAGTGATCAAGCACTTTGTATTTCAGTCGATGTTTTTTTCGTTTTTATTTATAAATTAATGTATTTTTGAATGTTACTTTCACGTTACGTAAGTGGAATGGATATAAAAAAAATGCCAATGACAAAAATTAAGGTGTTTCCAACGTGACGATCGGAGCAACAAAGTTTATATTATGAAATTTTATAAACGTAGAGAGAAAATTATAGTGAAGAATGATAAAAGAATTTTGAAGTACTAAATTATTAGTGTCTCAAGAGTTTTTGAATTATTTTTGACTGATTCTCATATTTTGTGAGTGTAAACTTTTGGATCGAATTGTACCCAATCAGCCATTTTCAACTTGAATATAAAATTAACGTGATAGCTCCTAAACTAGATGACCAAATTTTAAACTTGAATAACAAAAGTCTGACATTTCGTTTGATTGAAATAAAAAATAATGTCTGTTTGGATACCGACGCTTCAACTTTCAGAAAAATGCTGACTTGACGACCTCAACGTAGAAACATAAAAAAATCGAATTCAAAATTGTCAAAAAAGGCACTAAGATTCGGAAAGATAGAATTGTTTTTTGGCAAAAATATGGAATATTCTGTGTGTGCAGTGGAAATTTAATATGTGTTTGTAGAGCTTGAATATAGCTTTCAGAAAAATGCTGACTTGTCGACAACCTCAACATAGAAACACTAGAAAAACTGGAATTGAAAATGATCCAAATTCCTCAAGGCACCAGCTCCAGAAAGATTGAATTGTTTTTTGACGAAAAATAAGGTTTCAAATTTTCTACAATTTTGTTAAGGTGGTTCTAGCGTGATAATCAAAGCAAAAAGTATATATTACGAATTTTCATAATCATATAAGAAAAATTATAGGAAACAAAAAAAAAATAAATAAATAAATAAATCTTGAAATACTATTCTTTTAGCATGTCAAGAATTTTTTGATGATTTTTAAATGATGTTCACGTTTCGTGAGAATAAACTTTTTGATCGAATTGTACCTAACCGACCAATCACAATCAGCCATTTTGAAATTGAAAATTTTATTAACGTGATTGCTCCTAAACTAGGTGGTCAATAAGTTTTAAACTTTTCTCCAGGTATCTTCAATATCCCTAGTAAAAAAGATCATATATCAATAGATTGGCAATATATTATTTTTCATAAAATCATATATTGACAATATATGAACAATATATTGACAATACATTGTCAGTATATTGGCAATATATGTCAATATATTGACAATATATTGATAATATATTGACTATATATTTTCTATTATTTTTCATATATGGATTGTATATTAGCAATATATTAGCAATTTTCCAAAAAAATCAATATATTGTTCATATATTGTCAATACATTGAAAATATATTGACAATATATGGATGATATATTGTCAATATATGGTTAATATATGATTTTTCAAATAATATATTGTCAATATATGTTTTATGTATGGACGATATATGATCTAAACTTAGTTATGGTAGTTTTTTGAAAAAATCTGACATCTCGTTTGATGATGTCTGTCTGATGATGTCTGTTTCGACACCGACTAATGCAAAAACATCGATTTTGAAAGACAAATATCTTCGAAACGAGATGGTCAATCGTTCTAAAATTTTGTTAACAAATGTGTGTTACTGGATAGATCACGTGATTTAAATTTTATGAAATTCTGACATAAACGCCTGTTTGCTAGAACCACCTTAACAAATATGTGTTACTGAGCAGAACACGTGATTTAAATTTTATATTAAAAAAATCTAGGTGTCCAGGTGTGCTTCTGATTCGCAAACACAAAATATGGATGCACTTTCGTAATAAAATCAAACGTGTATTCATGCAAATACTCGTTTTCAAAGCCGGTCCGAAAACGTCACGACAATGACCGGTCGTAATCGTGACGTCACTGACCTCTTTTGTTTACAAAGGTTGTGCGCCCATAAACTGCCATGAATGTTTATATTATGACATGAAAAACGTTATGAACAAAGACGGTGAAATTTAACCGCCGCTCTCCAGATTTGTCATTGTTACGCTAATCGATGAATTATTTTCAAGCTGTGCGCATGTAAGATTTAGAACAAAAAAAAAAAATGAAAGTCTCCCCCCTGGGTGTTTAAATGTAAAATGGCCGACAGAAGGAGACACCCGACGAAGACGGAAAAGTTTCGACGAAAAGTTAATTACAAAAGGCATTATGAAAATGAACAAACGTTCTATGATTAAGTGGCGTTTCGAGCGTTGTTGCAGCGACAGTTGGCGACAATTCGCCATGGTGGCACAAGTCTATGCAAATGATGGAATTTTGAGATTAACAAATTAACATATTTGTCGGACGGGCGAAAACAAAAAGACAAAAAGCGTGCGAACCGTCGTTTTCAATTTTCGGTTCCGGTTCAATTCGAAATTTTTTCAAACTTTTTCATTTGTCTTGCAGTTGGTACGTTTTTGTTTACAAAAAGATACCAAATGAAACGTTGCACATGATCAGATGATTTCTTCATTAATCGTCAGAAACTGCAAAGTCTGCTACATCCGCGTGCAGCGTCGTAAACATGTACTTTTCTTGTACAACTTTTTTTTTCTTTTTTTAACTATTATTCGATTGCACATCGGTATCTATGATAAGTTTTCGATAACAAAGATCTCTCTCACTTCTTTTCCCCGTATCATGTTCCAGTTAGATTTGAAAATCCGAAATATATCGCTCTCCAACCGAAAGCTAAATTGCTTTTCGAGGTTTTCCACTCCATATTTGTGGTTAATTAAAAAGCAATAAATTGCCGCATCTTTATTTTTGTTTTTCATTCGCTTTTTTTACTTTCGATCTTTTTTTTAGAGGTTAAATAGGTGAATAATTTTTTTTTCAACTTTGTTTATGTTTTTTTAACTTGTTTTTCTAACTGGTAAATGAAATTTGAGATTTATTGTAATATAATTCATTAATGAAAATCAATCAAACTTTTTAGAGGTCAAATGGGTTAATAAATGTTTTTTTTTAATTTATTCATAAACGCTGGTTTGCAACAGAAAAAAATGAAATTTGAGATTTATAATATTATTAATATAAATTCAGTTAAATTTGTCAGAGGTCAAATAGGTTAATAAGATGTTATTCTTATTAAACTTTGTTTACAAACATTTTCTATTTTGTTGTTTTCATAACTGGTTTAATGGAAAAAATGAAATTTGAGATATATAAAATATTAATGAAAATGAAATGTACATTGGATTTAAGAGCTCGTTACATTCACGATGCACACAACATAAACACACGTACTAAAATGTGTATATTACAATGGCATAATGCATACCATAATTAAACCTTTATTTTAAATATAGCAAAGTGATACCTAAGCTTTTATGACATTCCAAAAATAATGCTCCCGAGAATTGCCAAAGAATCGAGAGATAAATAAAAAATTTCCATTTTTCCAACATTCAAAAATGTAATCCTAAAACAAACCTGAAAAAAATCCCTTTTAATAAAAACAATCCATTTTTCAATCCAAAAAACTGACTTCCCAAAAATATTATTTTTCGTTCCTGTTTCCTTTTCAAATTTTTCATTTCCAACCCAGTAACAAAACCGCCGAAATTAACAGAGGAGTAGAAATAAAAAATAGTCAAGTATTATTTTGAAAACTAGAAAACAAGAAAGCTAAAGACCAAAGTCCGACGGCTTTCACCGTCGTTGAAACTCGAGTTGTGACGGGAACGGTGTTGAAAAACGGTGTAGAATAAATTGGGCAATAATTCAAGTCCGATGATTAGGTATGCAGACATCAGCGGGATCAAACGATCGGAAGCTCGCGGGAGGGGGAGGGGGAGGATTTGTTTTCAAGTTGTGTTTTGGCTCACCTCTTGTTGCATCGAGCAGGGCACCTTGGTAGGACTTGAGTCCGCGTTCAAAGCTGACGACGATGATGTCCGGCAGTGCTGACTGCACGGTCACAAGAATTTGCTCGCCCGGAAGGAGGGCCAGCCCGGACGGGCCCTCGGTGTCCGCCATATTGGCTCGTTACAAATTATTGCTCCTCGCCTCCTCCTCGTGACTGTGTCTGGAATCTGGATATCGTGAGGAGCGGCCTGGCCATGGCACTCGAGCACGGGGCGCAGGGCGAGGGGCGCCCGCCATTGCCGCATGCACAGCTGGTCCTCGAGCGCCGCTCTGCGCATGCGCGCGCACAGTAACGGCTTCGCTCGCCGTCATAACCCCGACCTTCCGCGTTTCCTTATTCCTTCTCGCGTTCGTTCCTTCCTTCCTTCCTCTGCCTGTTCGTAATCCCACACACACCCAATCAATCCCAAAGATACGTCCGAATTTTCACCACCGTGTTCGTACACGTACGAGCACGCAAATCCCCCGCGCGATATTTCTTCTTTTTACATTCCTCCGAAATATCGTCGACTCTTGCAAAATCACGACCCACAAGTTGCAAAATTTCAACCAGTTTCGCAGTCTAGATTTTTGGCGACATTTTTTTTTTTTTCTTGTCGCCAATGGAACAAATGATTTCAATAATTTTGTTGTTTGTTGTTGTTGTTGAAGTTTTTTTTAACAAGGTTCTAGTAAAAGAGATGATATTTGTCCATATATTATCAATATATTATTTTGAGCAAATTATACATCGTTCATATATAGCCAATTTTTTCATTTATTATTATTATTTTTTTTATACAGCCGATTATATAGTCCAGATATCCATATATCCAGATATATCCATATCCATGGACTATATAGTCCAGATATGAAAATCCTCAAACCTATATGATTAATATATTGATTATACATGGACTATCTATATATTCTTTTTGTATGTTTTTTGAGAATTAATTATATATTTTATCATATGATCATATATGGACAATTTATAGGCCATATATGTTTGAGTGGTTCTCATATATTGGATTATATGTTGACAATATATTAGCAGTTTTCAAGAACATTCAATATATCGTCCATATACATAAAAAATATATTGAAAATATATATTTCATTCCAGAAATCATATATAAAGCATATATTGACAAAATATATTATCAACATGTTGCCAATATCTGCCAATGTATTGCAAATATATTAATAATATGTTTTTGAAAATTGCTAATGTTTTGCCAATATATATATAGTCCATATATGATCAATATGTATATTGTCCATATATTGTCAATCTATGTTCAACATATGAACAATATATGATTTGTCAAAAATGATATATTGTTAATACATTGATAATAACATAAAATTGATAAACATAATAAAAACATTAAAAAAATAATAAAAACAATATAAATTACTATTTTATATGTTTTGAAATTTTTTTTCGATTTTCATATTCCTGTGTGGAGCACGAGTTTTCAGCTAGTATAAATAATGGATAATATATTGAAGGTTATGATATCTCGCGCGAGCATTAGACATGAAGTTATCTGCAGCCAACTTCAGACGTGTAACGAACTACTGTTTATTTCAATTTTTTTGTCATTTTTTAAATTATAAATTTTTCCTTATACATATACTATTAAATTATATCTAATTATATATATAATATATAAATTTCTTGTTATTATAATTATGAATTTCCATCTTTAAAAAAATGTAAACAATGGAAACTTAATTGATTCAACCAACTTCGAAATTAATTATTGAAATTTAAAAATCTGATTAATTTTGATGCAAATCCAACGACCTAATCGGAAAAAAATTTTGTTATGACGTCATCTTAAACAAAGGTTGAGATTGATAAAAAAATATATATTTCACATGTAAACAACTGTTTGTTTACTCAAATCTTAACATGACGATCGGATGGAAATTTATTCTCAAACAGAGTTGATTGTTTAGCTTTGGATGAGAAAACAAAATGGGGTTCTGGTCTCATTTTTTTACGTGGCAAGAACTCGATCGTAATATCGAATTACAAAATTATATTGATCCCTGCTCAGTGGTTCAGACAAGTACATAGTCAGGCTGGATGAAATTCAAATGAAGACAAGTCGCCACATATACACAGATGCCTGAAATGCACTCGTGGTGATAACGAAGATGAAAAATTCCAGCACATCCGTCAAACTTCTACAGCTCATCAAAAAACATGTCAGATTTTAAAATTTTGTCTCAGAGGCAAAGATCGTTTCAAAAGATAAGATTCTTTTGGAAAAATTTCTTTGTCAGAGATGCCAAGTTCAAAGTAATATACTGGAAATCGAAAAATATTCCTCGAATCATCTAAAAAGTAACAAGTTTTATTTATAAATATTTTATACCATTCTGTCATATCCTGAAATTGTGATAGTTTAGTAGTAACAATGAAATAAAAAATAATTTCATTGGGTAAAGATTAATTATTAATAATTGAATTTTTTTATTAAATATATTTTATTTTGTAAACAATCACAGTTTGAATGAATTTTATTTTTGTTGAGAGAAAAAAGTAAAAACTCAATGAGAAGTCTTTCGCCATCTTTGCAAAGTCATCATACGGTCCTGTTTTGTGGTTGATCAGGAACGTAATAAGAATTTCGGAAACCCTGAGGTGTAAAAATTGTTTCGTCCAATAAATGAAATTTTGTTTTCAAAATAAAATAATAATCATCAATCAATAACAAAAATAACAAAATTTGTATTTATTATTATATATATTAACAATATCATATATAATAATAATATGATATATTTATTATATACAATATTGTTATTGTATATACAATTTTAATTTTTTATAAATATATAAAATAATATATATAATAATATATAAAAAATAATATATTTATTCAAATATGTTATTTTATTATATTATATTACATAACATTATACAATATTGCAATTTTGAAAAAAAAACAATAATTTCCTAATCAGGGCATCATAATTATGGCATACAAATATCCATTAATTTCAACTCGGATATTGAACAAAGGCAACCATGTATGTTTCTGGTGATGTAGCATATCCATCATATGTATGTATCGATTATTATCATTATTCATATCTGATGTGTACAATACCGCAAGCATCAATTACCCATCGAATACTGGAACAAACGCATGCTTGTATCAATTCCTATATTTTTCACTGAAAAAATTTATTCAAGATTCACAGACAAAAATTCGAAAACATAATTTCCCACCTAAAATTCAACGAGGGTAATAAGCAAATACCTCAAAACTTTTCACAATAAATTCAGAAACGAAAATCTGGGTTTGTTTATCAAAAACCGAGACAAGGTCAGGGGGTCACAGAACAAAACATGTCAAATCATTCTCTTTAAGATTTCGCAACCATTTTTTTTAAATATATTTTATTGTTTAAAAACAATTGTCGTGACCCTCTGACCTTGTAACAATTTTGTAAACAAAAACCAGATTTCCATATCACGTCGCGATAACAAAAACGTACAAATATCCCTCATAATACATATAATCGCGTATTAAAAAGATAACATACATTATTATTACTAACGATATAAAAATTGGTTGGTGTAAAAAAAAGTCGGAACAAGAACGGTTTTGGTATTTTTTGTTTATTAAAAGTCAATTGTCATGATGACCTCTAATTTGTGTATGTAAATATTTACATCCTATTGGTTTTGTTTATTTTAAGATATCATTTTCATTATTTACAAAACATATATATTCATATTAATATAAATTTCATAACTCAGAATAAGTTCTGTTTAATAAATAATAAATAATAAAAATAAAATAATTAATTATTTTTAGGACATCTAAAATAAATAAAATAAAATAAACGCAAAATCCAAATAAAAAGTTTGAATACTTTTCAAGATAATGTTAAAATTATAAATGATTGAACAAATTCAATTGTTAGGATGACCTCTAATTTGTATATGTAAATATTTACATCCTATGGGTTTTGTTTTTGCTTATTTTGTAAGATTTCATTTTCATTATTTACAAATAATATATATGTTTATATGTTTTTGTCAGAAAAATTAGAGGACACCTCAAAAATTGTTTATCTTTTTAAACAATAACAAAAAATTTAATTAAAAAAATACTCTCTTTATTATAATTTGTTATAAAATGTTTACAATGAATAAAAATAAACGTTTAAAAAAGTCCATTGTTAGGATGACCTCTAATTTGTACATGTAAATATTTACATCCCATTTGTTAGTTTTTGTTTATTTCAACATACAATTTTCATTATTTACAATACAAAAATTGGTTGTTAAAAAAGAAATAAAAAATTCCACAACCGTTCTCGTTTGATATTTTTCGTCCCATTTGTAATCGGCGGTATTGTTTTGCAACTTTATCACATGTGGTCATCAGATTGTAATTATTTACAGTAAATCTATAAATTCTTGGAAAAGTTGGCCAGGGTCGTGGCGATGAGCGTCGGGTGCCCGTGGCAGTGACAATTTCTGCGTATGCGCCTTTGCCAGGAATGTGAACATCAGAAGGGAACAGTTACGCATGGTAAGCAGACGAAATATCATAACCATGCAGCGCCGATCATAAGTTTTTCTTACATAATATATGTATGTCAGTGCGGTGAAATCATATCTCCCTCGGCAAATCGCAATTTTTCCTCAGTCCCATAATGAAACATTGCTTCCATTGACTCATCCTTGATTATCATCTTGGCGTCGATCTTTGATCGTTTTCTCCACGAATCCATGCAAAAATACTTCGTTTCTGTGCGTCGTGTCTAATCGGCTTTTCAGGCCCGAAGTTCTAATCATTATAAACTCGTCATTATCAGCTCGTCGGCACCGGCTGACAGTCATTAGCATTTGAAAAATCAAATTAACGACTAATGAAGAATTGAACAATTCGTCATTATGTTGTTGCGACTTGATAGCTGAGCGAATTGTTTATGAGGGATTAGAATAAGTATCGTGCATGCATTTCAGAAGGCCGAACATTAGCTTATTAATTGTACTTAAAAATGGCTAACGACAGACTAGATTTGGACAAGCCACTCTGGGACCTCAACACTTTCGCGGGCCGTTGGAACCATTTTGCTTGGGTTACCGATTTTAGAACCTGCGTTGTCAAAGAGGAGGAACTCATTGCTGCGAAAAAATTGTGCGATGATTATCGGTAAGGTATCAATTTTCATTGTTTACGAAAATTTTAGATGTTTATTTATAAATTCATCACAACAATTAGAGGACATCTTTAAAAGTTTTTTCAATTTTAAAGTTTTATTTTTACGTTTTTTTTTTAAGTTTCTTAAATTTTAAGTTTTGAAGTATAAAAATTGAAAAAAAATTTTAATTAAAAATTGATTAATGGAATTAATAATGTTTGAAAACAGTCAATTGTTAGGATGACCTCTAAATTGTATATGTAAATATTTATAAAAATTAGAGGAAACTTAAAAAATGACATCAATACTGACCTTTTTAAACAACTACAAAAAATTCAACTAAAACATCTGTTTAATTTAATTTTTGTTAAAATTATAAGTGTTTGACAACAATCAATTGTTAGGATGACCTCTAATTTTTTATATGTAAATATTTACATCCTATTTGTTAATTGTGTTTGTTTATTTCAAGATATCATTTTCATTGTTTACATAAACATATCCTAAATTTACATAAATTCATAACACAAAATAAAAGTCTCAAAAATGACCTTGTAAATGACCTTAAATAATCACAAAAAATTGAACTATAAGATAATTTTTAATTTAATTTGTTAAAATTATAAATGTTTGTAAAACGTTCACTGATAGGATGACCTCTAATTTTTATATGAGTAATTGTAAACAAAATATTTTTATATCCTTATTGTTTTTTTTTCTGTTTATTTTATAAGTTTTCCAAATAGTTTTTTTTACAAAAATGTATACGTTTATATATATTCATCATAAGAATTAGAGGACACCTCAAAGATGTTTGACCTTTTTAAATAAAGTCAAATAAGGTAAACATATATTCATTTTGTTTGTTTTTGTTTATTTTAAGATATCATTTTCATTGTTTACGTAAACATATATTTTTATATAAATGCATCGCAAAAATTGGAGGACACTACAAAAATGACCTTTCTATAACAATCACAAAAAATTCAATCAAAACAATTCAATCAAAACAATTATAAACGTTTAAAAAAATTGAATACAAATGTTACAATGTCCTCTAAATTGTAAATATAAATATATTGTTTGTTTTCGTTTATTTTCATTTTTTTGTCTGAAAAATATTTTGTTTACAAATCGAATTGAATAAATCGTTTGTTTGTATTTATATAGATTGGGAAGAGAACCTCCTGGTACAACCAGAGAACAATTATTGTATGCCAAAAAGCTTTACGAATCGTCGTTCCATCCGGACACAGGAGATTTGCAAAATGTATTTGGAAGGATGTCGTTCCAAGTCCCTGGGGGCATGGCAATCACAGGAGCAATGCTACAATTTTATAGGTCATTAATACAAAAGTCAAAACTAACAAAAATAACAAAAAAACTAACAAACAATCTTAAAAACTAAACAAAGACTAAGAAAAACAATTGACAACGATTGGTTTGTTACTTTTAGGACTACAACAGCAGTGGTATTTTGGCAATGGGTGAATCAGTCGTTCAACGCACTGGTGAATTATACAAACAGAAACGCAAACAGTCCTGTGACCACGGGTCAACTTGGATTTGCTTATGCCAGCGCGACAGCAGCTGCGATGCTCACTGCCATTGGGTGCAAAGGTTTCTGGCAAAAACGAGCTGGTCCTCTTATGGCTGTGAGATTTTTACATTCGTGTTTACCCTTGTTCATCTGTCATTTTTCTTTCAATTTACCATTTGATTTAGATGACATTTATACAAATTATTATTCACGTTCTTTGTGTTGATTTATTTAACCCTTTATAGGGCAAGGACTTTGAAATAAGAAAATTAAAATTTTCAAAATTTAGGATTATAATCTATACATTAAATAAAAAAAATATTAGCACCACCAGGTCGTCAAAAAAAGGTGTATTTTTTTTTAAAGTGATGCTTCTACACAGCAATTTTGAAAATGCGATAATTATTTGAAAACTCAATTTTTTTTTTTGACTGGAAATTGATACACATAATATTTGTGCAATGCTCAATATAATTATTCTATAAAATATGCCGTGGGTGTCATTTCTTATCAAATTTAATAGATGGTATGACGTATATCCCAGAGAGAATTTTAGAACAATTGATCATTTCGTTTTAAAGATATTTTTCAAAAAATTACCATAACTAATTTTTACTTTTTGAAAAACCGTCTGATGGAAAAACAACACAAGTCGTGTTTACTTTTTATTCTACATATTTCACTTTTAAAGTTCTACCCATTATTTTATTTGTACTTTTATTTTACTTTAATTCAGTGCAATTGTTTCCCGATAATAGTAAAAGCTAAATTTACTTTATTTATAATTGTAAAAAGGACGCATACCCGTATATTTGAATAAATGAATAAATAAATGGATTATATTCATTCGATGTATTTATTTATTTGATTTATTTGCTTTTGCAGAGATACGTTCCATTTGCAGCAGTGGCTGCAGCAAATTGTGTCAACATTCCCCTGATGCGTCAGAATGAAATATTGGGCGGCATTGAATTGACCGATGATCAAGATCGCAAATTAGCAAAGTCAAAGGTAAAGCTCAGTCGAGATGAATTCAGCTGAAATGCATTGATTACAGATTGTACAAGCTCTCAACAATTTCAGTTCGCTGCGGCCAAAGGAATCAGCCAAGTCATCCTATCCAGGATCATCATGTGTGCTCCTGGCATGGGTGAGTTTTTAAATGAATTCACATCTTTTAAGGTGGTTCTAGCGTGATAATCAAAGCAAAAAGTTTATACTACGAATTTTCATATACATATAGAAAAATTATAGAAAAAAATAAAAAACAATACTTGAAATACTACTCTTTTAGCATGTCAAAGAATTTTTTGATAGATTTTTAAATGTATTTTACGTTT
>JAAMPD010001603.1:0-22345 GCA_025266255.1 Trissolcus basalis | reverse complement strand
CATTAAAATACAGTATTATGCTAAAGAGAAAATATATGGAAGCATATATCATTCAAACATGATTTCAAACGTGACGCGCGAAAAATACTGACCAATAAGGATTGATGGACGAAAGTGAACTTAGCTGCTAATCGAAATGATTCGATACATGAAGCTAATTCACACTTGTCATGTCTTTTTTCTCTTTAGGATAAGCAATTGAAACTATAAAATTTTTAATAAAATTTACATATAGAAAAATATTTTTTTATTACATATGTATACAATCGGTTGTTTACCTTTTTTTAACCTATAAATAAAAAATCAATTTTGCCGAAATAAATTTGAAAATATGTATGATAAAATTTTGAAAAAATTAAGACTTAAAAAAAGCATTGTTCTACTTAAGGTGATGCATAAGTCGAATAGGTGCGACAAAGATGGCGTTAACGATGCATCCACAAATGTGAGAAAGACAACAGAGGAACAAACAACTCATGTTGACAGACAACTCTTCGGCAGAGGAACATCCCGAAGCGCCACCAGCACAGGTACTCCGAACTGAAATGCTAAGCACAACAAATTTTTATCCAACTTGAATAATGGCGCTAAACGGAGCTTCATCTAAGAATACCATGGCGGCGCTAGTGTTTCGAGCGCAAGTGTATTTGAAGGAGTCGTAACTCGTGCGGTCTGCGAGTTGCAAATGGTGGACGGCCTGTCATCATAGTGTCGTTAACATCAGGTACGTAAATCGGCCGACAACCGCAAAATTCGCAAACAAAAGCCGTCGCAATAGTGGTCCACCGGTGTGCACAGTTTTTGGGTAATGAAAATTCGCGTCGTCAATTGTCGGTGATGTGCGACTCGTCGGACTGCCGTCGAGGTTACGTAAAATTGAGCGCGATCAGCGGCTAAAAGAGGCCGAAAATTGGCGCCCTCGTGGTCCACGAATTACCGACTCAAACGTTCGATTGTGTAACGTACCGCGTAATCCAACACTTGTCATAAACAATGCGCAACGTTTGCCCGGCTGACATTGACATCGCCTATGTGTGTCACGAGGATCAATCCTAATTGCATTTTGCCAGCAGACCATTTTATATCACGTTGTGAAACTCGCCCTCCTTGTCTCGCAACTTTTACTCGCGCTCTTTCTCCTTTTTCATTCCTTTTCGCAGAAGCAAGAAAATGCGTTAAAAATTTTTTTTCAAAAATCCACTTGACTGTCAGTTTTTAGAATATATTAAAAATTAATTGTTTCTTGGATTTGCAATTTAATGATCAATTTGCGAGTATTCATATTGTTGACATAATAATATCCGTTGACGTTTGACATGCGTGAACAGTTACATTGTTGTATAATCAAAAATAGATTTCACATTTTTCGAAACAGTGCCGATTCGTTTGGTCTAAATAATTGACATTTAAAATTTTTTTTCGTTGCTGTTTATTATAGTATAATTCATAATTTAATAATAAATTACCATCGATTTTGTAATAAATTATTCAATCGGTAAATATAATTCGCGTTATCAATTCTGATTTACGGTTGAAAAACAATTATGTTTGACAGTCAAGTTTTGATTATTAATTTTCATTATCATTAAGATTTGGATAATTTGTTACGATTTTACGTAACCAAACTTTGGCATAATTAATTTCAGTTTCAGTTTAAACTTCAGATTTTGACGTTTTGGTCCTTGGACGAGAACATTGACATATAATGACAATGAAATTTAACGCGTGACAAGGCAAAAATTACTAACAAGATAAATTAGGCGAAATAATTTAAATGTCAAGTGTTTTTATCGTTTGTTTATGTGTTTTACAACTTCTTGAACTTAGCATTTATCGCGGCATGGAATTCTGACTTGACACTTTTTATGACTACAATGTTTATACAATTTTTTTCGGCAACAATAACAAAAAATAAAAAAAAATTCTAAACATGTTAGCGATTTTTATTTAAACTTTGTTTTTGGGTTAACAAGTTTTTTTGGTAAAAATATTTTGATAAAATCAATGGTACCGTGTTTTTTATAACATTTAGAAAAAAATATCTAAAATTATTCTGAATTTAAATATAGCCTGACGCGTATCGTGCAAAAGTTGCATCAGAAATATAATTTTGAACGCTGCTAAAGGAACAACTGAAATATAACATGTGACGTTTAGTTTTTTTCCTACGTCATCTTGTAAACATCCGAATTTCAACGGTTTTATTGAAATTTATCGGATCCAATTTTTTGTCCATTACATAAACCTTATATTACATAATTACATACCATTTTATAAACAAACAAACAAAAATTATTTTCAAATTCATTTTCACCATGAAATAATGCCCGAATAATCGCAATTAAATTAACGGTAAACAAATAACCAGTTAAATTACGTTAATCAAAAAGAATCGTTAGAACGTTAATTAATGAAATTTAAACGGTTGCAACTTTTAGTTGAGCTGTGGAAACGTCAGAAAATTGTGGCATCAGTGAAATTGTTACAAAACATTTTCCCCGGGATGGATTAAATCGTACTTTGAAAATTATTTCATTTGTATCTGTCGTTATTATTGAGTTTATCAATTGTTGCATTTGATGAAAAGAAAAGAAGTTGCAAAAATATCTCCAAAGCGTGACTTTCGTTTCGGTATAATAATTTCATTGCTAATAAGGTATCGAACATAAAAACTCGTCCGAATCGGTTTCAACACTCGTTTATTTTCACGCTGGCACAAAGTCGCAATTGTGAGTTGCACAACGGCCGGTAACAGTCGCCGCCGGTTATATCCGCCAAAGCAGGGAGACCGGCGATTGAAAAAATTTGTTTATACGATTATCTGACTCCGGGCTGACCTTCGATTGTGGCAAAATCAAAGTCAGTGACGATAAATAACGTTCCTTTTTGTGTCTGATAACTGTCATTCATCGGCGAAATTCTCGGCCGCGACTGACGTCACGTCGCGACAAAATTCATGTTTTAATACTAATTGTTGTCTGTCCGATCAAAGAGCTTTTCAACAAGCTGTTATTCAGACGGTTTGAATATATGATTCATTCCCACGTTTTGATGCCTTTCTATACACCTTTGAGCGACAAACAAACTCGTAGTTGATATTGATAAAAAATGTTGATAATAAGAAAAATATATATAAAAATTGCTTGTGAGAAACAATAATGATTTGAAAGTTAAAAATATATATATAACTATTTTGCACACGGACGAAAATGTATGTTTATTCTATTTTTATATTACATACATTTTTTATTGTTTTATTTTAATTGTATATATATAGTTTCATTTTATATTAAATTATGGTTGAAATAATAAGGTGTAAATGAAATAATTATACTGAATTTATATCATATAAAATATATTTTGATCCGTGTGGGATGTTAAATTTAAATTCTGAAAAATTTTAATCATTTTTTTAGATGGTACAACTTGTAATTTTGTATAATGGTCCAGGCATATTTTTGTTATTTTCAATTACAAGTTTACTCATGCAAACCTGTCTCAGCTAAATTTTGGAAATTATTCTTATGATCATTGGAAATCAAATATCTCGAATTAAAATTTGTTAAGCTTCTTCATAATTTAACAAATTATTCATGAAAATTAAAAGTATACACATGTTTCAATTTGAAACAAATTCTGACCTTTCGCATAAAATAATAATAAATGATATTAAGAAATCAATTAGATAGATTACAACTCATTAAAGAATTATTCATAAAATAGAGAAATTAAGATAACAAATTATCATTTAAAAATTGAACTTTTTACTCTCCCAAACAAAACTAAAATATATTTCAAATTCTATCTGACATATATTTTCTATAGTTTAAATATTTTCTAAATTATAATTCATCTAAAAATTATTTATAAAGCAGCAGTAAATTATATAAATAATATATAAAATGATTATAAATGTTATCCAATATTTTTTATATTTATATGAAAAATATAAAATTGAAATATATTCAGACGTATATTTTTTTTCCTGTGGACTACTACATGTCCCAGCTTAAATTCTTAAATTTAAGAAATTAAAAAATAAATTTTATCAATTGCGAACTGTCAAACTAATAAAATTTGTATGGTTTCAGGTCAACATGTATAAAGCCAGGTCAGTATTAAGTAGCTTGACTCCCTTGGCCCCACATATGTGTGGGGCCGAGCGTTTCGCATCATGGCTCGTAAGAGGTCAACCCAGACTGCGAAACACCAAAGTATACCTGGCGGAGCCCTATCGAATGTACGCAAGCCGAGCAGCAACCGAGCCCTTCATCAATGGAACCACCAGCTCCTACGTAGAAGAGATGTACAATGCGTGGCTCAGCGATCCCCAGAGTGTCCACGTTGTAAGCATCCGTCGCTTTCGTCATTCATGAAATTATCAACCAGATAACTCTGCGTCCTACTGAAAAAAGACCCGTCTATCACATTATCCAAAATTCTGTTAGTCGCAAAATAAAAAAAACTACGACGTTGATTGACACGTGTTTGTAAATTATATTTAATTACGCACGATAATGTGCGCAAAATGATTTCCAAGCTAAACATAACTTGTCGGCTTGCGATAAACGATGACTCATAACACCACGTCTCAGAGGGTAGACTCAACACAATTTTTTCAAAACTCATGTCAATAACCGTCATCGTTCGTCGCAACTCTCCAAGAACCACAAATTATATCTCATTCATCTTGTTAATCATCTGGGTTTTTTGCTTTTTGTTTGTTTGTTTGTTTNTTTTTTTTTTTCATTTGCTAAACCCCTATTGCTAATCAGATAATTAACAATACAAAATAATGTTGTGACACAATTCACCGAAAGACAGTCGGTGATGAAATTAATTAACTTGCAACAACGAGTTTACAAGATATGAATTATTCATTTTTGTCTCATCTTAAGTTGTTCCAGAATGATAATCAAAGCAAAAAGTTTACATTACGAATTCGTATAAACATGTAGTCAAAATTATAGTGGAAAGTGAAAGGTGAATCTTGAAATAATTTATTTGCTTGTTTAAGAGGAAAGCTAATTACTTTTAACACTAACATTGAACTGAAACATGGTAAAATTATTACTTTTCTGTCAAAACTTTCCAAACTACCATAGAACATAGTACAATTTCATACCACATCAAGTGCAAACATCATCAACATATTATAGAATTAGTCATCAAATGTTATAAATTATTATGATTAATTATCATTTTTTTTTCAATTGATATTTTTTCAATGGATCAGTAACATTGTGTTTGTTATTTTTAGTCCTGGGATTCGTTTTTCCGCAACAGTACAGCAGGAGCGGCTCCAGGCGTTGCTTATCAGGCGCCACCATCTCTTGCGCCCATGCACAATCAGATCCCACTGGGAGCTCTGTTGCCACTCGGCGGAGGATCTCAAGTCGGTCAAATGCCCGTGAATGAAAAAATCATCGACGATCATTTGGCCGTGCAGGCCATCATTCGGTCTTATCAGGTATGCATTCGGCTGACCTAATCTAAAAAACGAGTGATAAAATTTTATCGACTGCAGAGAACAAAAGTTAATAGCGGAGATAAAGCACCACACAAGGTCGATGTTGCACACAACCGAGCCTCCACTAAGCACCTCCCAGATTCGACATTACAGAAACACAATTTTTATCACAATAAATCTTGGACCAAAGAGTCAGTCTATCTATAAATAAAAAACGAAGAAACAACAAAAAAGCTGATCATAATAAAATTAATAGCATGTTCTCAAACACACACCACATGTGACGGCTTGGAAAACTTGAAAAGTTGTCAGATCATTGGGCATGACTCAATTGTTCAATTGTGAATGAACATTTAGGTCAATGTGCATAATTTTTTGATACAATTACGATTGCTTCGAACTGTCACTCTTTTTAAAACGGTATCAAACAAGTTCCATCGCAGTTTAATTCAAATTGCCCTAGCAAAAATGATCATATATTGTCCATACATAAGAAATATATTGTCAATATATTATTTTCAAAAATTATATATTTACTATACATAGGCAATATATTGCTAATATATGAACAATGTATTGATTGTTTTGGAAAATTGCTAATATATGATTTGATGAAAAATAATATATTGTCAATCTAATGATAATACATATATGGACAATATATTATCTTTTTTACTAGGGTGTTAACAATAAATATCACGACTGACTTGAACAATTAACAAACCTTTAGTGCTACACTGTTAAAAGCATGTTTCTTTGCTGGTTAGGAATAATTTAAAACACTGTAAAAAGAAAGAGAAACGAATAATAATAAGAATTGCAAAATGACAATTGATCACACACATTTCTGCACGAATGTCAAATTTATATTAGTGCTTTTTTACGCAANCTTTTTTTTTTATTAGCAATAGACAATTGATGACAAGTTGCGTGTAGCATTCTGTACGATTAGAATTGATTTACTCATGGGGTTTCTACGGGGTCCGTTCGAATTTAGGCTCGAGGTCATTTAGTCGCGGATTTGGATCCATTGGGTATCATGCAATCTGACCTTATCCATACACATTACGCGGCTCGCAAGGGATCTCCGGAACAAGTTCTTCGACAATATATGCTTGGTAAGGGTTCCACACTTTTCATCCACCATTTTGAATCCGAACAATTTTTCACTCTTGTATACAAAAAATTGTTTGGATTTTTTTCTTATCAGAATGAAAAATTGTTTGAATCAATGTCCGATCGAAAGTAATCTTTTAATCTCTAAAATTACTTTCAATCGGTTCAAAATCATGTCGAAATCATTGTTCATTATTCTATTAAATAAATATGGGTCAACTACATTGCTCAATAGAAGAGAAAAAAAAAGAAGATCAAGTCACCAGTTTCATCTTGCAAATCGAGAATTGATTTTGGTATCGAATTTCATTCATCGACTTTCATTCATGATTCTTATGGCATATCAATGATCGTTTAATAAAACATAGAAGCTGATACTGAAAATGTTTGTCATCATGGTTAGAGTTAGTCTGGTTGAGACAGGTAAGATCAAGGCTTGCATGCCTCCTGAGATCTTTGTTCACCACATGACTGTTGCGTTTATTACCTGTCGCCTCTTACTAACCGCATGTCGCGACTTACTCTTCCTTGATTTACTGTTTTTGAGTTGTTTTCTACCTGTGTTTGTACATAATACCTTTTTTTTAAATCAGTGTCTTTTATGATTTTGTATTCAATTTAATTTGCTGACCTTTTATAAATAAAGTTTGACTTTTATTTTAGGATTATTTGAGGGAGGTGTGAGGTGGTACTTACAACCCTGTTTTGTTGTATTTGATGTCGTTCTTAACTGCTAGAGTTGCTAACTTGTTGGAATACAATTCGTCATGTTCCCAACTCCTCCAAAATTTTAATGGTGAAGTGAAATTGTAGGTAAACTTCTCCGAAATAAGATAATTTTGAGACGATTATAAAATCACAAAATGAAACCAATTAGTTATTGACTATTTAAATTTTTTTTTCTGTATTGTGAAGTGAGTATTTTGACAAATTGCAACTTCTTTTTTTCATTTACTTAATATTTTATGCATCCTTTTTATATTCTATGTGAAATATACTTTATTTATATTCTTAAATGTAAAATTTTTTGGACAAACTTTTCTTTGTGAATTCTTTAGATAAACTCTCATTATTATCTTCATCTCAAATTATCTTTTTCGTCTACGGTTAAGACTTTTTCATCAATTCAGAGGAGTTTGGATGTCGCATAAAATTCAAATTAAAATAACAAAAAATTTATCACAAAGTATTAAAAAATATTCGAAACATGTTTTGAAGTGATTATTTCTTGTAAAATACAATTATAAATAAGATAATTACAATTTTAAGTGTGTTGAAATATTCCAACAAGGTAGTTCATCGTTAACAAAGTAGGCCTGCCAGAAACACCCGGACAAAATCTCAAAATTTAGATGCTAAGACACAGATAAGCGGTACACGAAAAAAAACAAAAAAACGAGGATTGAAAAATGAGTTTCAGTTTCAAAATTAATAACAAATCAAATGTTTTCGAATGAAATTGTTAAAAGTTAATGGTCCTCGATTTTTTGAAAGTAATAATAATGATAATTACTAGCTTGTCGCGTTACGCAACAAGCTTGTAAGGGATGTAAGGTCCGTATGATAAGGCGTGAAATTGACAGATTCGTGGGCATCATATTGCTAAATTGGACCCGCTTGGAATCAACAGCGCTGATCTCGATGATAGGCACCCTCAAGAATTGCTCTATAATTATTACTCATTCGGTAAGCTTTAACAACCGATTTACAAACCAATTGATAGTTCATTTGCTAAGTTATTATTTAGATTTTACGTTTAGTTTATTGCTTTTTAATTTTAGTTAGTTTTAATTGTTTTATTTTTAATTGTTTACCCGGGTTTGTTAACAATAGACGATTAAGTTTGAACAAAAATGATATACAACAGTTTCATTTAACTGATTTTCTTTCAATGTTTCTTAGACTTTAATTTTGTTGAATCGTCCTGGCAAAAGAGAACCGATATTTTCCTTAATTCCACTGATTTTTCAGCTTTAAAATTCAATCTTTCGTCTTCTATCTGAACATTCTAATTCAATTACAACAGTTGATTAATAATTAATAAATTAATAAAGTACACTTTTGAGAGACAATGCAAAGCACTATTGAAGGTAATCATTTCTTTAATTTTGACTTGAGATGAAGTAGTTCAGAGGTCAAGTTAATGTCCACAGGCAAGAACCCTCGCACTACTTATGCGCAAGATCTTCGCAATCGCATAGCCGCTCTAATGAAAAGTATGTAACACCAATCTTTTAACTCGTTAACTCTGCCTCTCTACATCCTGTAACCTGGTGCAGGTTTGATTGTCCTCAGGTTTGAAAAACAGGTTCTCAGAATTGTACTGCAGTTGCAAACACGAAATTTCTCATACTCTATTTTGGAAAGAAAACACTTGTCCCATTAACCCACACTCTATTTTCAATTTTGGAACGTACTTTTTTTTCCTTTAGTTTTTCGATTTTGTGTTTTGTTGATTTGGGTATGAAAATCTAACCAGGAGCTTGTTGTGTACTTAACAATTGTGTAGGGGAGACTTTGGTGAAATATTTTCTATTGTGTGAAATTTTGATTAATCCATAACTGTGAGTTTGAAATAGAAAAGAAAAAAGAAGAAAAAAAAAAACAAAATTGGTAGAGATTTAAAGTTAACAAAGCAATGTGAAATTGTGAGTTTAGCATTTTCAGTATCGGTCGATTGGCCAATGTGCGTGAATCTTTTTATTTTCCTAATTCAGTATAGCTTAGTTTGATTCTTCTTTTGATATGGTCTTTTGAGATATATTAAGCAATGTAAAGTTGATTTCGCGAGGTTGATTATGAGGGATGCGAATTGATGTTGAGTTTTTGGTGAATTGCACAGAGGAATCGGACATGGACAGAGTTTTCAAATTGCCATCCACAACATTCATCGGTGGCAAGGAGAAATCGTTGCCCCTCCGGGAAATACTCAAACGGTTGGAATCGTCTTACTGTGGCCACATCGGGGTTGAATTCATGTTCATCAACTCGTTGGAACAATGCAACTGGATCAGACAGAAGATGGAAACACCTGGAATCATGGAGATGACCAGCGATGAGAAGAGATTGATTTTGGCCCGGCTGACCAGAGCTACTGGGTGAGTTAGAAATTGAATTTTGAATTAAATATGTGGCTGTGAGGAAAAACCAGTTAAGTATGGGCCTGGAGAGTTACGCCCGCAGCGCCATAGCGGCCGGAAACATAATTACGAGAGGTAACAAGTCTAAACGCGAATGTCGTTTATTACAAAAAGAAGGAACTGTGTTCTTTTGCAAGACTGTTTTTATTATTACGATGAGTGAAAAAACAATTTGTGTGGTTTCCAGGGTGTTAAGAGGATTTCAAAGACGTGTGCGATCTACATTACCGACATTGTTACAGTTTTGTTAATTGATGCATTTTTCTTGAATATAAACATGTATAAGTATATTGAGGAATATTCAGACGAATCTCTCATTTTTGAAGAATATTTTAAAACGTAAAACGTAGAGATTGATCGTAACATACAATTGTAATTAGTCACCGCGTTTTTCATGTGTATTTTTGTAGGTTAGAATTTTGTCGAAAAAATGCGGTCACTAATTGTGATCGCATTTTACAATCAATAATTATATTTTATATCTCAAATTACTCTATGACGGCTAAACATTCGTCTCATATCAAATTCGATACATAATTTCTTCGTTAACCCATTAAAATTATCAAATTTTATTTTTCCCGCCAAATTCAGAATTCAAACTTCATCATCGACTTAGACATCCTCTTAATAATCTTAATATACGTAAATCCGATACCACTTAACTGGTAAAAGTAGCCAGTGATGAATATTATTTTCCATGCAATAAAATAAAAAACTGAAAATGTATGAATTTTGTTTTGCAGATTTGAAGCTTTCTTGGCTCGCAAATGGTCGTCTGAAAAGAGATTCGGTTTGGAAGGTTGTGAAATTTTGATCCCGGCGATGAAACAAGTAATTGACAAGTCCACCGAGCTGGGAGTAGAGTCGATTGTCATGGGTATGCCACATCGTGGAAGATTGAACGTTTTGGCTAACGTCTGTCGCAAACCACTCAGTCAAATCTTCACTCAGTTTGCAGCTTTAGAAGCTGCTGATGATGTTTGTAATTTTTTATTAATGCTTGTCACCTGGTTAAAGTCAAATAATAAAATATGGTATTTCGTAACTTGTGACTTGGTTGTGAAAACAAATTCACAGATGTTTACTAAATTTTATATTTTTTCGATATAACTATTATGAATTCCAAAATTCATAATTCAAATAAACATGATAAAATTCTGAATTATGTCTAAAGAATGAAGTTTCATAACTGTTATTTGAAATTTTATACTCTAAACTTAAATTTTCAAATTCACAGTTGTTAGGATAGAAAATTAAATAAAATTAAGTCAAACAGTTATAAATGGTTATTATAATTAAGGTGCCAACCAATAACAAAATATCAAATTTGATTATTTGACTTCAACTAGGTTCTGTATGATGATATAAATAAGAATATTTGATTTTAATCAATTCTTTTTCAGGGTTCTGGTGATGTCAAATACCATCTTGGAACGTACATTGAACGTCTCAATCGTGTAACGAACAAGAACATCCGGTTGGCTGTAGTAGCCAATCCATCTCACTTGGAAGCAGTAGATCCAGTTGTACAAGGAAAAACCCGCGCTGAACAATTCTACCGTGGAGACGGTGAAGGCAAAAAGGTTAATACTTTTTTTCAAAATTTGGGACAAAAGCGAATAATTTTAAATTTTAGAAATTTTACATTATTATAATTTAAAACTATTTGATGATTTTATGGGAGTAATTTGAGATAAAATTTTGTAAAAAAATAGAGAAATTCGGTATCGAAAGGAAGGCTTTTTTAGAAACACTTGATTTTTAAATTATTTATTATTCTCACGAAATGTACAATCACGATAATCATTATAAACTGCCATATTTTTTAAACTTGAAAACGCATTTCCTAATCGGTTTTAACAGATGACAAACAATTTTTGGCCGAGAATAAGTACTTTTTATGACACGCTAAAGAAAAGTGACAAAGCTGAATGTCATTTCCAGGAAACCAAAATATCTTTTCTTGTTATAAAGAAAATTTTAATCCTGTGGCCAGCTGACTGAAATGTTTTTTATGATTTGATATCTGAAGAATGTAGAATCTGAGTAATATTCAATTCGAATATTTGATTTTTGGATCAAAATTATGACAGGATATAACATCATACCTTGTACAAATTCGGGTTGTGGTAGCAGAATACACACTGTTTTCATACGCACTGACAAACACTTACGGACGAGGTTACGATCATGATGACAAGAGTTAGACAGACTGATCCCGGTTTTGGATTCTTCATCATATGTTCAGCTAGCTTGGAGGTCCGATCGCGGGACAAACAAAGTCGTAAATTTCTCAGGGCTAGACAGTCAGTGACGGAAATCAAGATGATACCGGAAATCGTTAAAAAAAGTAATAAACTACAATTTTATTACTTGAATCCAATTCCGAACCAATGTTAGATTTTTATGTCTCTGTTGTGATTTTAATTTTTTGTCAGAATCCTGTTGATAATTTATGCCCGAATTTGTAAAGGAAGAAAAGCCGTAAAATGATGAAGCATAAGTTTTAATTTTTGTTATTTTTAATAATGTTGTTATTATGTTTGGGCCTGCTACATATAATGTATAATATTATATTCGATTTTATTCTACTAAATTTATTGACTAATTTGTTAATAATTTGTTCATACTTTTTATGTTTTAGGTAATGTCGATCCTTCTCCATGGTGACGCTGCTTTCTGTGGCCAAGGCGTAGTGTTTGAAACCATGCACTTGTCAGATTTACCCGACTATACTACACATGGTTGCATCCATATTGTTGCTAACAATCAAATTGGCTTCACTACTGATCCGAGACACTCGCGATCGTCTCCTTATTGCACAGGTACAAATTTCAAATTGTGAAAATACAATTACTAAACCATACCGTCAAACTTCTTTGTGAATCAAGGGTAACTTTGTGCAACATTCATTTTTCATAATTTATTAAATTGAGACGAGCAAAAATGCTTCAAACTGAATTTTTGTTCCTCGTACAATTATTTAGTTCAGTGATTGTGTATTTCAATATTGAAAATATCAAATTATGAAATTAAAGCATTAAAACACGTAAATCGATCAATTTTCCAATTTCAATTTCTCAGTCATTTTTTAATTGTCTACATTTTCATAAAAATTTAATTTTTTTTCAATTTTAAAATTTTAAATCAATTTTGAACTTAGATCAAAATATATATGAGTTGCGCCGAATTGAAATATATAATATCAGTTATATATTAATAATCATACATAATCAGATCTGCTCTGAGAAAAATTTGCAAGGCTGCGAAATCGACTCAATTGTGTGTACGAATTTTCAATGCGCACAAATTATTTTTATTCCGGCGCAATTGCATGGACGCAGAATTAGTCGGAACTGCACATGCATTTAGGTGCAGCTACATATGAAATTATCTCATCCGGCGCAATTGAGTATCGCCCGTTTATTTTACACATATTATTTTTTAACATAATTTTACTTTGTAATAAAGTTTAAAAATCGAAGAATCTTGCACAAAGTTATCCTGATTGACGGTATTTAAAAAGTTAAATTAAATCATCTATTTAAAAAATCTAATTAATTTGAACAAACCTTCTGTTTTCAGATGTCGCTCGTGTAGTAAACGCTCCGATTTTCCATGTCAACTCTGATGACCCCGAGGCAGTGATGCACGTATGCAAGATCGCAGCCGAATGGCGTGCGACCTTCCACAAGGACGTCGTCATTGACATCGTCTCCTACCGGCGCAACGGCCACAATGAGATCGACGAGCCGATGTTCACCCAGCCCCTGATGTACCGCAAGATCCGAGAGACACCCCCAGCTCTTGACAAATACGCTAACAAACTTGTGCAGGAAAGCGTCGTGACCGCCGAGGAAGTCAAGGACGTCAAGGATAAATACGAAAAGATCTGCGAGGAAGCTTACTCCAACGCTAAACAGGAGACTCACATCAAGTACAAGGATTGGTTGGATTCCCCGTGGTCTGGATTCTTCGAGGGCAAAGACCCTCTTAAAGTCTCTCCCACTGGAGTCAAAGAAGACACCTTGGTTCACATCGGCAAAAAGTTTTCGTCTCTGCCACCAAATGCAGCAGAGTTCGTTGTTCACAAAGGTGAATTTCTGAAAATCTGATTTGTTGAAATGATCAAATAATATGTGTGTTTTTGAAAATGTATCATGATTTTTGTAAATCATTGAATTTGTATAATTTGAATTTTTATTTTTGTAAAGATATTTTAATTGTGTATTATAATTGTGTTTGATTTGTCTTTTAGGTATTGAGAGGATTTTGAAATCGCGTATGGAGATGGTTAATGCCAGAACCATTGATTGGGCTCTGGGTGAAGCTATGGCTTTTGGATCGCTCCTCAAGGAAGGTATCCACGTGAGATTGTCGGGTCAAGACGTTGAGAGAGGAACATTCTCCCACAGACATCACGTCTTGCATCATCAAACTGTTGACAAAGCAACCTACAGACCACTTAGCTACCTCTACCCTGACCAGGCACCGTACACCGTTTGCAATAGCTCACTTTCTGAATATGGAGTCTTAGGTAATAATATTGTCTTGAAAATGTTCAAAAATAAAAAATCGAATGATTTCTGATATTGATTTTGATATGGAATTACAGGTTTCGAATTGGGCTATTCCATGACTAACCCCAATGCTTTGGTTATCTGGGAAGCCCAGTTTGGAGACTTCAATAACACAGCACAGTGTATTATTGATCAGTTTATCAGTAGTGGACAGGCTAAATGGGTCCGACAGTCCGGACTTGTGATGCTGCAACCTCATGGTTTGGAAGGAATGGTAAAATATTGTTTGAAATTAATTTTTAAACAAATAAATGTATGTTAGTGGTTCTCATCAGACAAAAGCTCCGTTTTTGCAAATTAAGAAAAGAAATTCTCTGATATTTTCGAACGCCAATTGGGTATCTCAGAATTATTTATTATGTTAATCTGGACCATGTAAAATAGTCAGATGTTTTTTGGACATTATATATTAATTCTATTAATACAAACGCATTCTATGGTTAAATTTTTGAAAAAATTGAAATTCCTTTTGAAAAATTCAATTTTAAACAAATTTTGACTCACCAGAAAACAATTTTGAACCTGCAAATTTGCAAAGGATAATTCTAAAAATATAGTATTAGTCGATTCATTAGACAGACATTAACAACATAATATAGAATTAGTCGTAAAATGTAAAAATTGAAATTCAATAATGAAGTTATCTGTTTTTGCTTTTGAGCCACTGATATATAAATTAATAATTTGATAAAAATCACTAGTAGTTAGAAAAGGATATTTCAAATACATGGAAATAATTTTTTCAGGGCCCTGAACACTCAAGTGCTCGTCTCGAGCGTTTCTTGCAAATGTCCGCAGACGATCCGGACTACTTCCCACCGGAGAGTGAGGAGTTTGCAGTTCGTCAGTTGCATGACATCAACTGGATAGTCGCAAACTGCACCACTCCAGCTAATTTGTTCCACATCTTGCGCAGACAGATTGCTCTACCTTTCCGCAAACCACTGATCATCATGACCCCGAAATCATTGTTGCGTCATCCCGAAGCCAAATCCAGCTTCGATGAGATGACAGAGAACACCGAGTTCCTTCGTCTGATTCCAGACAATGGTCCAGCTGCTGAGAATCCCAGCGCTGTAAAACGCGTGGTCTTCGCTACCGGAAAAGTATATTACGATCTCAAAAAATCGAGAAACGAAAGGGGATTGGATGATAAAGTTGCGCTCATCAGAGTTGAACAAGTAAGAAATCGAGAATGTTTTTTTATCGTAATACAAAAGTAAGTCATAGGCAAAATAGAAGAAACATTTGTTATCTTGATGTGTTCTTTTTTTAGATTTCGCCTTTCCCATATGACTTGGTGAAGAAGGAGGCTGCAAAATATCCGAATGCAGAATTGATCTGGACCCAGGAGGAACACAAAAACCAAGGTGCTTGGGGTTATGTACAACCCAGGTTCCACACCGCGCTCAATGGAACAAGACAAATCGAGTTAGTACACAATTTTATTACACTCATTTGTAATAATTCATTTGTTAATTAATTAATTTTAATTTTCTTAATTGTAACATAAATTTGCACGCAAATCCCTTGTGGAAGATATTTTATCGTAGATTCATATTCTGTTGTGTTTCGTTATTGTTGAGTTAATCATTTTGTATTTCAAATTTGTTCATTAATCACATTAGTTAACTTTTTTCTCAACTTGCTTATTGATGAAATCATCTTATTAAACGTGATATTGTAATTTGAAAGTCAGTTATAAAAATAACGTTGAAGCACTATTAAATTTGGTTCAATGCAATTTTTTTTAATTTTATACTTTTCAAATGCGTTATTAAATGTTTTGACAAAGATCGTGTGCATATTTGTAATTAAATTAATGATCGTACATTAATTTGAAACAAGCAAAATAATTGAAATGAAAAATGAATTAAAACGCATGGTCACTAATGGGTGTTGGTCAGGCGATTATGAATTGGGTCTATACCTTATGATAATTCAGTAAAATTGACTGACAAAAAGCTACTGCGCTGCTGTTAATATGGCCCAAATTGAGAACAAACGATTAATTTCTCTGTCACGTAAATTTTCACACAAGATCATTCTATTAATGAAAAATGAACAAATTTATTCGTAAACAAGTTTCTTGCAAACGTTTTTGTTTCATTTTTATTTTTCAATTTCATTTTGTAAAGCACCGATTTGTGTTGATGTTTTAATCAAATGAGTCGTTACAATAAAAACACAAGTTTAATTGAAAAAACAAACAAAATACATGTAAACAAATTTGGGCCGTGTTACAGTGCGTCGGGTGCAAGCAAAGGTGGCTGGTTGAGTAGCTTGTTTTCCTCGAAACCGGAAAAGAAGACACAACCTGAACCTGAAACCACAGATTCTAAAAATAATAAACGAACCGTCAGGTAAAATTTAACTGAAAATTGTAGACAGATTTGTACTAAGAAATGAAATTTTAAGAAGAAAAAGTTATGTTGAGAAAGAAAAGTTGAAAAGAAAATATAATCAATCTTGAGAGAAACGAATAATTGAAATAATGATTTTCTTGTTTCTGTTTTAGTTACGTTGGTCGCCCAGTTGCAGCCTCACCAGCGACGGGCAGCAAAATGCAGCATCTGAAGGAGTTGAAGCAACTACTTGACGACTCGTTTAATTTATAAGTCAGCTTACTTTTGCCCTTATAGCAAAGTCATTTAATTTATTATAACTAATTTCTCTTAACAACAGTTGATCAGATTATTCGTAATCTTCTTGTCAGAAGGTCACCCTCATGAAAAAATTATCTGTCGCTGTTTTTCCAATTGGTTGTAAACATGTTTGTCACTTTCTTAGAACGAAAGTAATCATGAATTTTGTTCTAAAATCACATTTAACAGTAGTTGAATGGAGAAACAGCTAACAGTATTTTTATTGGACGTTCTATGCAAACTACAACTTTGACTTAATATATTAATCCACATCCACTCCCATTGATCGCTCATGCCTTTTGTACATTATTTGTTTTCTATTTATCAATGTCATTATTTAATGTCTGTACATTAATTTTACGTACTTAGTAATTAATACTCAATTTAATTTATTGAACGTTCGATATGGATTCAACGACTAACAAATTTGAACGATTCATGGGACAAAATTTAGAAAATGTAATAATAAAATGTGACAAAAAGAAAATTGTGAAAAGTATTATTGTATAGCTGAGCTATAGAGAGGGATGCCGATCACGTTAATTTTTTATAGTTGCTGCTTTTATTGGTAAAAAATTAAGTGAAAGGCAAACGTGCGTGCGATTTTTAACAAGTTGTTTGCAAAGTGACGAAGATTACGAATGCGACATTAAAATTAGATTGTTTTTTGATTTCGCCTTGTTTGAATAAAATAATTTATCTTCGTTTTTGAGTAAACAAAATGATCAATTAATGGTAAATGTTATAACCTTTTTTTTCCTCGATTGTAACTTTTTTTCGTTCTTATTGTCAACGGCGCAATAATGTACAAGATGCAGCACTATGCGTGGAACTTGTTGCAGCTTGGCGCGATGACGGTTGAATAGTATTAATTAAACGAGTCAGAAAGTGATTAATAGTAATAAATTATATTTTATTTAAGTTTCTCGAATCTAATTTCGTCAGTTCATAGATTTTATTTAAGCGAGAGAGCGCGAGCGCAAGAGAACAAGAGCGAACGAAAGCTAAACAAAAATTTTGAGCGAATGAGAACGAATATGAACACGGAGACTTTTAAATGGCATTCTGTAGTATCTGTTATTCTATTAAATAGTACCTATACTATCAGTTACCATTGGCTTATTTCATTCAACTTTAATCCAAATTCAATCTTCCGTCAAAATAAACAAATTATTCCGAATTTTGGAATTTACTTTTATGTTCTAAATTCAAATCTTCTGACATTTCAGCGTTGTTTCTTCTAACTTCAGAGTAAAATTTGTATTTGACATGTAACTTTTGTATTGAAAAAAAATGTTATTACAAATTTTGTGAAAATGTATACAGCTAAATTGAGTGTAAATCTTTTGCAACCAGTGGTTCAGCAGTTGTACCGAACAGAACACTTTGTACGTTGGTTATCGAAAGTATGTTCCACAAAAAGGACCTTACGTTTTTCGCAGCTGAGGCAAAACAGAAGTTACAGCAAAGATTTTGCAGCAAAGGAACCTTTTTTGAACGCAACAAGTTCAACCTATGTCGAAGATATGTACAACAGTTGGCTTCAAGATCCAAAAAGCGTTCACATCGTGTGTATCCCAAAACTGATACTCATCTATTGTCCTTCGGTTTTTTCGAACAAAAATTATATATTTTTGTAATTTTTATTAGTCGTGGGATCTTTTTTTCGGAGTACCACAGCGGGAGCACAACCCGGTGCTGCTTATCAAGCTCCACCTTTTCTAGCAAGGGATCCTAATCAAATTGAATTGTCAGAAGTTATGAAATCGTCCGGACCTGGATATTCTCACGTCCAACCGATTGATGATAAACGCGCTGACGATCATATGAACGTGATGGCTATTATACGATCATACCAGGTTTATGACTTATTGAACTAATATTGTACGTGACGATCACAGTTAAAGTTCTTCAAATTTTTTAAATTGTTAAAATAAGATTCGGTTAATAACGTCTTAAGAATTTAATTATTGGGATCAAATTAAAATGGAATGTCAAATTGAAAATCCAAGCAAAAAGATATATTTGTTATATATTTATTACATATATGTAACATATATAATTGACTGTACATTTAAGCTTTTTACATATATATGTGATATATGAGCAAGCATACATATTATTTCAAATATATATTGAGGTAAATCTACATAAGAGATAATCTATATATAAAGCATGTATAAAGCAAATATATATCTTATATATGTCAGCATATATTCCTTCATACATAAAATTTTTTATTGAAAATAAGTAACAGAAAGAAAGTCAGATGAAAATTTGAACTTTATACTAATTTAAAAAATTGTCTTTTCATTTTCGATATTGATTACAAAAATTATTTATAATTAGGTGCGTGGTCATATAGTAGCTGACACAGATCCACTGGGCATCTTACAATCAGACCCAGTAATAGAACATTATGAACTTCTCAAGGGACCTCCGCAAAGAATCCTTCAACGATATTCATTAGGTGATTTGCTAATTATAATTATATATTAATCGATTCTTTTTCAGCGATTATTAGTTAGCTTTCTTTTAACAAATGATACCATATAATTTTGGCGATTTTAACATCCAACGATTTTTGTATAATATGCAAACTGTTTCTTAGCTTAGACTTTGCTGTTTTTCGTGTACATGAAAGAAAATCTTTCTTTTGAAATTTGAATTTTATTATTATCATTATTTTTTAACTAATCAGTGATTGTATTGGATTACTCTTCTTATCGTATAGTCCCATAATAACAAATGCGGACACCGCGCATTTTAATCTTATGAATCACCATTGGAATATGAATATAAACGGATGTGAGTACTTTTTTTTTAAACAAAGAATTTGAAAACGACACCGCTAATCGGATAGATAACAGAGGAACTGTAGACTACATATAATTTGATACCTTTAAGAATTCGCTGACTATTATATCGTGAAATGAAAACGTCCGGCATAATCGCCGGACAAACCTGGGCTGAGGGAACTCATTTTTCAAATTTCAAAAATTCAAAGATCAGAACATTAAAGATCCTTTTCCTTTTGTATGATTTTTAATGTTGCATAATGTATATGAAAAAAATATTTAAATTTGACCGTTTGGAAAATAAAATGTAAATTAGGATTGATATTTTTTGAATATTTTTTAGTGTAGACAGGTTTTTGAAGTTACTAAATTAGTCTCGGTATAATTTTTGTTTTTTATTCCACTAGCCTATAAATGGAATCGATCATTTGCACGAATGAATGCATCATTAGCAGTTTTTTTTGAGAATTTGGATGACGCACAATTGATGAATTTCCATTCGCGCAAAAGATGAGTTTTCATGCGGGCAAATGATGCCCCAAAAAAGGCCTATTCACGTAAACGATATACAGCCCTATTTTCATTTATTAGTACATTTGAAAAGATGGGAAATCGATCCATGCATATTTATATGATATTCTATTCAAATGTAAAGATGTATTATCACATTATTATTTGACAGAAAAAGGATCAAATCAATTGGGTCGACCTTATAAATTGAAATTAAATCTTTCGCAAGAGTTGTTCTTTTTCTTTTTTTTTTTGGTATTCTAAGAAAAGTCGTAGACCATATTCCTTTGATCTTCATCAGTTTGAACTTTAGTTTGTCTGTTTCTACTCTCAATTTAAGAAAAACAGTCATAAAATGGTAATCTTAAATTCCTCATTTTTTTGTAGTTATTGATTTCTCTTTACGATTGAAAGGAAAAGCCACTCGGACCTTTTTTGTGTCCCGTGCTTACTATCAATTTGTTCAAATTTTGTCGCGTGGATGCGATCTGAACTCTTACAGTAAGAAAGCGATATCAGAAAGGTCTTTTTTCGACATTCTTTTAGAAAATTCCAAGCAGAACTAGCTGAAATTAAATTTTTTTTCTGTTAGAAAAGTTATTATTTATTTTTAACCCTCATGATGTTTTATACTATACATATTTATAAAAGTCAGTATAAATGTTACAATTGGAAACTTTTAGTACCTTCAAATTAACTATTGTAGAGTAAATCGTACGAAAAAAAACTCAATCAGACACTTTTTTAGTTTTTATCAATGAATGAAGTTATGAAAACACTGAAAATGCGGGGCCGTCCTCATCGCGGTACCAATCGCGCCTACTGAAACGTTCGTACAACGTTGCCACGACTCTCGCTGAATTCTGAAAATTTATTCAAACAAAATTTTTATTCGAAATAATTTATTTGAAAAATAAATTCAAATTTATAATTTTTTTATTTACGAATCTCTTTTTGTTTATAAATGAAATGAAACAACCATGTTTACGTTTGGCAACGTCGCAAAATGAATGAAGGCTTAATAATTGAGGTGGTCCAACAGTTTTCATTACCTTAAGGTAGGTCAGTGACTTTGAAACAAAAACATTTATTTTATTAAAAACAAATTTTTATTTTATTTTTTTTCTTCTGTCCCAGAGCCACTGAAAAAATTTTCACATAAAAATGTCATTTCACTGAAACTCAACTTTATTCGTCAATTCCTTCAATTTTTTTCGTATTTCATCCCTTGAATAGTTTTAAAAAAGAAAACAGTCAGGTTTGTTTTTCGAGGTTTTTATTTAATTTAGTTTCAATACATACAATTTTTTTTAACATTTATTTTCAAAAATTAAAAACAATACCATTCAAAGGTACCAACGAAATGTCACTGAAAAAAAAATTTCGGTGAAAGATGTTTCGAAAAATGAAATTAAACAATTAAGAAAGAATATAATCCGCTGCACTTACTTTTAATTTGTGCATCGACAACGGCGTACGCTCGAATGTATAAACGCAGAGACTCAGTTCAGTCGCCTGGTCGACAAAGTGCTTGGTTTGAGCTCGCATCAAAAAGTGAAGAATTTGTATAGCGTGTGACTTCTATATCAGTTTTGGTGAGAAATTTTCAGTTATCTTTTCCAGATGTAGAAAATGTGTTCGCGTAAGTCGTGTTTAGATGTTGTATAGGATTTATGGGGCCTCTTGTATGAAAAATTTGAAAAAAAGTAGGATAAAAATAAAAGTCCTGGGAAAATGTCTTTAAATTTATTTTTGAACACAAAAGATATATTTTTCGTATTTAATATATATACTTCATTTTCTACTTTAAAATATAATAATATATCAAAATTTAGATTTTTTTATTCTTTATTCTTTTATTCTTTTTTTTATTTATTTTATTAATAGGAATGTATTAATTTAGAAAACGAATATTAATTTAGAAATTGCATGTTTACAATATTTTGAAATTAAATACTTGGTACTTCAATTTTAAACAAATTTTGACTTTCCAGGCAATTTATTAGACAGACATAAAATGTTAAAATTATAATGATTAATTATTATTTGAAAAAAGACTATTTTGACTGCACCGACAGTGCGATTT